>APFE030346807.1:242733-299395 GCA_000404065.3 Pinus taeda
TTATTATTATTAGATTATATTGTAATAATTACTAATCATTATTATACTAATAATTAGATAAAGAAATATTTTGTTAAAGAAATAATATGCTAACATTACATTATAGACATACCAATTTCTTATGATCAAATTGGTAGATTCATACCTTACACTTTAAATTTTATATTTATATATGTTTTAATTTGAATATTAATTAGAACATATAAAGTAAACTTTCTTTTTCTATGTATATTTATTTCTGACATTCAAAAAATGTTGACATACTTTCATTATGCCGCAACTTCTCCACCTATTGATGGTACTAGACCCACCAACACTCATGGGATCTCCCTGATATGAATTCCCAACTATACCTCACATTATTTAGAGTAGGAGTCCCAGCAGTGGGTGGTAATGTTATGCCTTAACTGCAAAAACACGCAGAGTGAAGTATATTAACTTTGGTGAGAGCAAGTGTGTGACCCTACAAAAATTCAAGTGGCATGCATGAAGGTTCCAACACATGAAGGGAAAAGGAAGTGCACCCCTTAGAATCCAATAATACTACGCAGCTTGAAAGAAACACACAAGAATAATGACATCACAATCTAACATGCAGAATAGTCCACAATTTAAGGTGATGAATTAATACAACAACACACATTCAAACAGATTCATAAAAATGCAAACACAATTGTTCATAAGCATAAGTGTAAGTTAAATAACATAGATTGTAAATAAAATAAGAACAATCCTAGTATATTCGCAACATATGCATGAAAACATGTCGGATCTTAGTTTTGTTATAAGTGAAAGTTATGTTCATACATACACAATTGATGGACCACTAACCCCAATAGTGGAACATTAAAGTCAAGAACACCTGCTCCTCTAAAGAAGTATATTCGTTCTACACTATAGAGAATCCAAGGCTCTTCAGACTGTTTCCTATCTACTTCTAAGACTAAGATTAGCCAAAATCGTGTCTCCCAAAAGCCTGTTACAAGATTTATGAGGTTTTATTTATAACAACAGGGGGTGACTCTTCAATCCTCTTTGTGGCCATTGGACTACCGTCATGAATCTTCAAATTCTTTAGATAATGACTCATTTCATTACATCATGACTCTTCATATTCCAGTATTCGCAATTGGAATTTCACTTACAACATAATGACAAATAATATTCCAATTTATACTTGTACCCATATAAGACAAAATAGGGTAGAGACAACTTGAGAGCCTACCAAGACAAAACACTATGATCCTTGAGTTTGGGAGAACTTTAGCTCAAAAAATTCTACTTGACGCTTCATGATAACATATTAGTTCCAAGCTTGATATTGAGTGACGACATCCCCAAACTGTGTGATGGTGTCTTGCTGGAAGTAGAATATAGCCTCCATGGCATCTAGGTATAATGACTTGGAACCGGTTTCAACTTCCCTCTGAAGCATGAACAACATTTTCTATTTTGGACAGGACCATTGATGTAATTTTACATGTTCTATATGTTTAGTGCCAAATCTTCCTTGGTGGCAATCAATCTCAATTGCTCCAAGTACTCTTCGATCTCCTTCCAGAGCTAGTTCTTGGGTTTGGCTTTTGTGAGTGAACCAACTGATGGCATATTTTTTTTTTCACCAAGACATCCAAACTACTAAAAAAATGTACATATGAGGCTTGAGTGCTACCAACAAATGAGGTGAGCTGCTTGTTATTTGGAATCAACATCCAGACTCTCTGTCTCTCCCTAGATCTACTCGTGGCTTGATTTTCTTCACTTAGTCAAGTGGTGCCCCTTTTTATCTCATTGTCCATTCTTGCTCATAGGTAATGGCAGCTTGTATGTTCTTTAGAGTTTTAACAAATTATTTTCTCTATTGTTGTTGTCCATGCAAACATACAACTAATTTATGTACGGTCACAAACTCCTCATAAAGTTTCTGTATGGTTTCTCCTATTGTTGACACTTCAACAAATATCACTTCTCCCATTTCCTCCAAATAAACTTGTGCGTAAAATGCATTATTTGTTGCTACAAGAAGTTTTTCTGTCTCTTTCCTAGCAGCCCTTAAGTTTTGTGCCAAGTTCTCATTCTTAGTCGTCAAATACTAAAAGTTTGATCTCATTGCACTTGGAAAGGCCAAGTTGACTTCGACAATGGCATTTGGATTCTTCCTGGTGTCTGCCACTATCACCCTTTCTCTAATGAATGTAGGTGAAGCATGATCATCCATAAAATTCTTTATCTTTGCTTGTACAATCTTCTTTTGGAACTCATCAAATGACAAATTATACACATCCATTACTGGATCATCATCAAGAGGAATAACATCCCCTTCCTCGATTTGGGTTGGATCTGTTGTTGGAGGTAGTGGAGACTAAACGATTACCTATATTATGCTTGACATTAGATAAACAACTTCATTTTGTGACTCTTGATCCATATCCATGTATATAACTTCAATTAAGAGCTCAATCTATTGAGCAACATCTTGATCATGCATCTATTATCCTTGGTCCTTAGCTATTGGTCAGTTCTATTCCTGCTCTTTAACCTATATCGACATTGTTTATTTTTCCATTGCACCTTACCTTTCTTCTTCTTCCTACTTCTTTTTCTCTTCTTATTCTCTCCTCCTCAACTCTCGTTCTTCCTTTAGTTTTTGTTATGCTTCCTATAACCTCAATTTTGCTTCCTACAACCTCTACTTTTATCTCGTCTTTCACTCTGATCCTTGTATCCTCTGCTTCCTTTTCACTTCTTCTACTAAACATGCTTTCATAACAATAAGACTCGCTTTCATTTTGCAACTTTGTTCTCCCTCTGAATTGTTGGCAATCTTTCTCTTTCCCTTGTCCTGCATTGGATTGTTGCCTTCTACTGCTATTTCTTCTAGAGTCACTTCCCTTTGTGGAGTAACCTGTGAATTATCTTCTAAACTGAGCAACTCATGGAGTTTGGTGTCATTGTAGCAATTTCTTCAAGGGTTCTCTGGAAAATGAAATGCACTACTAATCCACTGAAAGTGAATTCTCACATAGTGGTCTTTGCAAATACCACTGAGATCATATAGATTAAAGTCTCTAGTATCAAATGCAAATCTCACTATCTTCTTTCCCTCAGCATCCATGAATTTAATGTTCTTTATCTTGCATAATCTAATCTGTAGAGGAAGAATGGGGCATGGTGCTTTCTTCTTGCTGTGAAAATCAACTAACAACCCTATGGCCAGATGATATGGCACTTCTTTCATGACAAGGTTTTTTGGTGGCATACCTTGGTAAAAAATGTGGAGGTTTCTATTTGTCAAGCACTCTAAGGATGGTGCCACCTAGTGAGGCATATCGATCTACGATCTTTCTTATTGCCTCCATTTCTCCTCGTGATATGAAAGGTGGATATTCTTCAAAGATGATCTTGTAAAGTGGGATGATGAAATAGTTAGTTAGTTGTTCCATTACTCCTCAATGACTGCAATCTGAAAGAAACTTGCAATAAATATGCACAGAATTTTCTCATGGTGTCCATGTCCAATTCATGCCAGGAAATTGATGTTGTGTGTGAATTGCATCCAGTAAATATGTAGACATATAAAACCTTTCTTATACACCATTGGGAGGACTCCAGGCCTGTGCTAGATGGGCTCTCAACTATTGATCCAATAAATATTACTAATTGAATGGCTTCCCCTTGTTCACAACCTAGTTCAATAAGACTAGACACCCCTCAGGAAAGGTCTCCGTGCTCTATTGACCATGGATCCTGCAAGCTAAGATAACCAAGAGTTGTTATGCCTTTAAGAGAGACTTTCCCTTAGATGAATCGGTGGGTGAATATCGAAACTTCAGTGGCTTTTTCAATGAAGTGTGTGTGTGTGTGTGTGTGTGTGTGTGTAATAATATTCAGTTGTGTGTGTATATAATAATTTACTATGAAGTGTTTCTTCATTTCCAATAGAACATCATAGTACATACTTAAAATGGTATCAGAGCCTAGTTATGTACTATGAAGTATTTCTTAATTCCCTTTGAATCTCTCCATCAAGGGTAACGGTTTTTTCTTTCTTGAAATCCTTTAACAATATTTTTTTCTCAATTATCCTTTGGTTATGGTGTCTCCTAGTCACAACACTATATAATTGCTAATGATTTTCTTCCCTTCTCTTGAAAACATTGAGCGGAATTCCTCCTATCATTGTGTCTTCACTTTCTTGTTTATTGTTTTCCTTGACATGTTTCCTTCTACCCTATTAATCTCCAATTCATGCTTCCCTATTTCATATGGGATATGCTTGGATGTGTGACTTCATGTATATCTAGCACCAAGCTCATCTTGCTTTTTAAATTGTATATGTGATAAGATCTAAAGAATAATTGCATTCACTTCTATTTGTGTTTCTTGAGATCTAAAAATCCTTTCTTTTTCAGCCTTACAACTCCCCAATTCTTCCCTTAAGCTCCTGAGAGCATCCATCTAATTAAGGGGATTTTCCTTAGTCATATTCCTAGCTAAGTCCTCTTCATAATTATGTTGCGATATATCCATGTTGTATTGTACCTTTCGCTTGGTACATTTATTTTATTGATGTGAATTTTGTGTCTTATTATGTCCTATTACACACAAACAATTGTTAGCTAAATCAAACATAAATAAATAATTGTATTCTTTCATTACCTTGGCATATATATGCACTTAATCATCTAGCTCTAAAGCTGGTAAAAAAATAAAATAGCATGTCAATATGCAGGTTTAGAAAAAGAAAATTATCATATCAACATTTTCATCAATATTAAAATCCATTTCAATTGTATATCTAATACTCAACACACATATAATAATAGCAGTTTAAATTTTATCCATTTCTTTTACCTTAAATTTACGTAAAATGGTATAATATTGAACTTATGTTTTAATCTCACTCAGTAATAGAGCTCTGTTTTTTATTGATTAAGGCCTATTTAATCCAAGTGTTGAACCTGGGCTCTGATACCATTTTGTAACACTCTGTCCCACCCTATTGTCCCAGCTCAAGCTGTGGGAGGTGTGACTTGTTGATCTAACCCAAACCCCAAGCATTGATATGGAGACGAATTTATAGAAACTTCTTTCTCTCAAATATTTCAACTTTCACAACAAACTCCAGCATCATGTTCAACTCATTGATAGATCCATAGTGATATAAATTTTATTCTAACCTGATAATTAGAATGAAAGTTATTCTCATTAGAGGTTTGGCCAATGATATTATGCCACGTCATCAATGGATGCCCACATAGCACCCATTTCATCCTTGTCATTTTCTGTGGCATAGCCATGTCAACTTAGCACAAGACCCACTATGATAGTAGAACTAGTCACTTAGTCATTATATCTAGCTTGTATCTCATCCAATCCCTCAATCCTTGTGCTACCAAACAACACCCATGGATGTTCGGATCACTATATGCCCTTTATTCTTATCACTAATCTGGCATGCATCACATCCCACCATGCACATAGGTTTTTTTCCCATCTACCATAGGACACCTAGATCTCTCAACCCATCTTCTACGTGTGGTTGATCTAGCACGTGCCCCACCATTCTACATCTCCTCCCCTAACATCATATTTTTTGACATGGTAATTTTTTAAAGGGGAGTTATAGCCTATGACATATCTATCCTATGATTAATTGTCGGCATCTTCGGACCTCATATTCCCTTATGTCAAATGTATAAGGCCTTTGGAATAGATAAATTTTAACCTAGGTGTAAACGAGTTTGCGCATAAACCTACTTTTCATGACCAAACTCAAGCCCCATATTCTCAATTTAATCCAGCACATGACGAAATGAAAGAGTTTTGAAATTTCAGGAATTTTTAAAGTCATGGATTCATCAGTCCCAATGCCAATTTTGTCGAGAATAATTATCTTAATCCAATCCTTGGCCTACAATGAGTAACACAAGTCAACAACCCATCCACACATATCTAAAAATAGCTCTTAAGTAGGTTGGCATGCATGTAATAACCTAGTGATTTCTAAGTAATTAACTAGAGTTACGATTCAAACATAGTAATAAAGAAATTTATAGATATTCACAGTTGACACAAATTTTCACAAGAGGAGAACTTGCAATTATAGCCATGTAGGCACCCAACTCCAAGTATATAATTGACTTGTAAAACATGAACACAGTAGCAACTCCATTGTGCTATCATTTAATGAATCTATAATATTCAAGGCAACTAGCAGTGAATGTAATAATAACTTTGAGGAACCCACACATAAATATGCATAATCATTGTAAAATTCATTCAAAAAACAAGGATATAAAAACTTTTAATACAAATATGTAAAACTTTATACTTATCTAAATATACTGAGATGGCTAGCAATCAAAGAAGGGACTTCAACTATCCACCCAACCATAGGCCACATACATTGTAATATATATTGCAACTAATTACCCCTGGGTGAGATCCAAAGTCTGAGGGGATTCTTACTCAAGGGAAATTTCACATGAGGCTTATTCGAACACCCGGGAGATGGATTACAATTTCTAAGTGTTTTATCAACTGTTATCTAATAGTAAGCAACCCAATGACTCTCTTACTCTCTTAGATATCATTTACAAGTATTCACCCAAGCCCTAAATGTGTTATTGATTAATTCTAAGAGTCTAAATCCACTATCTAGGTGGTTTATCAGTTGAGTTTTCATTGAAACAATTGTGAGTACCATAATCCATTGTCAAAGTGGTTTATCATATCTTCTATTAAACACCATAGTCACTAATATTATCCTTTCAAGTGGTTTATCAACTATATAGCAGGAACCATAGTGGTTTATAAGCTCTTTCAGCAAGAACTAGGTGGTTTATCAGCTTATTCAAGAATCTCTTGGTGGTTTATCAACTTACTCAGTAAGCACTAAGTGATTATTTATCCACTAAGAATCCCACTTTCCAGTTAGGATTACGAACATGGTCCACAAAAAATTTCATCACAACTCATGGAATGGAACCTGAAATCCCTAAGCACTAGCTCAAAGATAATCTAGTACAAAAAAATGTCTTGATTGATGCTCTTCGCTCTATCTCTTTGGCCATATTTTTTAATCTACTCCCATTATCGTCCATCCCCATCTCTTATGTGTCTCCTCCAAATACAATGATTCCCTATCTCGATCCACAAATAGGGAATGGAGATGGGCATTATCCTTCAACCTTATGGATTTGCATAACTCTTTTTCCTATCTTTATATACCTTCAATTTCTACCGAATATGAATCATTTCTTTATCCATCTCCTTAAACATGTTAGGCCCAAGGACCACCTTGTTCATTTGATCATCCCAATTGATGGGGTTTGTTACATTTTCTATCATACAAAGCCTCAAAAGGACTCATCTTTAGCTACTCTTGGTACCCATTGTTATATGCACATTTCACAAACAAAAGAAATTCTTCCCACCTCTTTGGCAGATGCATGACATACATCCTTAACATGTCATCTAAATCTTTTTTCACATTCTCAGTTTTCCCATCAATCTAAGGGTGATATGTTGTACTAAAGGCTAATTGAGTTCCAAAACCAATAAACAATGCTTTCCAAAAATTCATAGTAGACTTTGCATCTTTATTAGAAAAATAGCTTCTTGGGTATTCCATGTAACCTAAATATCCCCTTCATGAAAACATTAGCTGTGTCAATCGATTTTTGGGTGGACATGACAACTATAATGTGAGCTTCCTTGCCCAAGCTATCCACTATCACCATTATGGCATCATGTTGCTTGGAAGTTAGCAATTCTATGATTAAGTCCATATATATCACTTCACACTTCCACTCAAGAATTGAGATTCGTTGTAGTAATCTTGTTGAGTTCTTAAATTCCACTTTAACTTGTTGGCATTCTATACACTTGGTAACGTTCTCGTAATCTTCCTTCTTCATTTCTACCCAATAATACGTTTCTTCATGGCCATCATCATCTTTTGTTATCCAAGATGACTTGAATAAGGTATTTGATGAAACTCATCCATCATGATCTTCTTCAAGTTTCCCATGCAGGCACATAGCATTTATCCTTCAACTTTGACATCACACCATCAGTGACTGTGTAATTCTTTCTCACTTATCCTTTTGGCTCCTACTGCAATGATTCCTTCACATGTTGGTCATGCCCATCATGTAGTAATGTTTCTTTAATCATATCAAAGATGCTAACTTTTAAAGTGCTTATGGATACCAAGTGAGCCACCTATAGACTACTAAGTGCATTTGTTCCCTTGTTTTCCTTTCTCTTAATGTGATTTATCTCAAAGTAGAACTCATTAGTCAAATCCAACCATTTGAATTGTCTTGCATTTAACTTGGATTGGTAAAACAAGTATCTCAACCTATGTGGCCTATCATCAACACAAACATCCTTCCAAGTAAGCAATGCCTCACATTTTCAATGCATTCACTATTGTCGCAAGCTCCAAGTCATGAGTGACATATTTCTTCTCATGTTCATTTAATTTTCTCAATTCATAACAAATCACATGTTCCTCTTACTTTAGGAGTCCACCTAGTTCTTCCTTGCAAGCATCTGTGTAGACCAAGAAGTCCTTTCCTATGTCTGTTATTTATAAAATGGGTGCACATGTGAACAAATTCTTAAGCTATTTGAATCTGCTTTCATACTTTGATGTCCATTGGAATTATATTCCTTTCTTTTTTAAATTTATGATTGGAAGCCCAATATTTGAGAAATATTGAATAAACTTCTAGTACTATCCAACTAATTCCATGAAATATCTAACCTCTACAAGATTTCTAGGAGTGGAATATTTTTTTTGTATACTAAGAAGACATTTTCTCAATCTATTATCCATAAAATGGGTGCATATGTGAGAAAATGCTTAATCTACTTAAACCTAGTTGTGCACTTTAATGTTTGTAAAGATATGATTGAGTTCTAATCTTTAAGAAATATTGAATGAATTTCTGATTATATTCATCCAATCCCATGAAATATTTAACATCTACAACATTTCTAGGAGTGGCCCACTCCTTGATGCCCTTGACCTTCTCGGATCCACTACCACTCCTTCCTTGGAAACTATATGTCCCAAGTACTAAACTTGTGATTGGAAGATATCACATTTTTTCAACTTGGCATAGAGCTTGTGCTCTCTCTACAATTGCAATACCACTTACAAATTTTATTCATGCTATTCCCTAGTCCTTGAATAAATGAGAATGTTGTCCAAGAAAACCAACACAAAATTGTCCATATCTGGGTCGACGAAATTGCTTATGAGGCACACATATGTGGCTAGGGTGTAGTAATCCCAAAGGGTAGCACCATGAACCCATAGTGCCCATATATTTTTCTAAAGGTTTTATTTTTGATGCATTCATCCTTAATCCATATATGATGATAAACAAACCTCAAATATATTTTTGAAAATATTACAACCCCTCTGAGTTGATTAAACAAGTCATCCATTCTAGGTAGTGGGTTCTTTTTCTTCATTATAGATTTTTTTATATGTTGGAAAGAAATGAACAACTATAGAAATTCATTTGTCTTCTTCACAAATAGCATTGGATCTCCCTAGGGTGACATGTTGAGTATGATATATCGTTTTCCTAACATTTCTTTTAGTTGTAGCTTTAACTCCACTAGTTCTGGGGTACTCATGTGATATGGGGCTTTCAAGGCTAATACTAATCCTAGAAAAATTCCAATGTATAAATTATTCTCTCTCCTATGTGGTAATCTTGATATATCTTCTGAAAATGTGTCACTAGACTACTTTAATAGTTGGTGTTCTCCCATTCTATCCATGATGTTCTCTAAATTATTCGTTGGTCACCTAGACTGCATATATGGTACACCATTTTCTATTGCATCTTTCCAATTGTAGCGCTGACATTTTCTTGATAGTGAAAAGCTTCCTTGTTCCCCATAGTCTCATTTCCTCACTATCATCATTGAGGCATTCTAGTGATTTGTTGTAGAAGTCAAGTGTGGTTTTGTGGGCTGCTAACCAATCCACGTTGATTAGAACGTCATAAGATCCAAATAGAAAAATATTGAGGGAAGTTGAAGTGATCATGCCCCTTATTGTAACAGGGAACGATTATACTAAGTCTATCATGCATCTTATGGTTCTTGCGGCCAATTGGACTAGCCATGATTTCTCATCAGTTTTCTCTTATAGAGGACATTTCTCTACAGCCATCCAGATGATATAGTTGAAATTAGAACCTAGGCCATTTAAAATCAAAATAGGTTGGTTAACGACCATACATTCCATTTGGATTACTAAATCTTGGTGGTTTGGCTCCTAATTCCCAATGTAGCATATATTCATGGAACATTAAAAGCCACATCATTCACCTTTGTTGACTCCCATATGTATTACAACCTTATGTCATTCTAATGATGTAGACGATAGTCTCTTCGTAGGTAGTTTTCCCCACCTGTCCAACATTGCTAAAGCTCTTCCCTAAACCACTTGACCTCTTTTCTTGTGGGTTTAGGAGGTTGGTCTCCACTGGAAGTAGTGAAATTCAAAATTCTATCTTATGAGTGGTGAATTTTACATTCCTTAATAATTTCTTTTATCCTATGGATTCCACCCCTTTTTTCCTTGAATTTGGTCTTATCTTTTTTTTCCCAATCTATTCATAACTCATCCTTATGCTTGGACTGCTCGTAGCAATTTTTCACCCTTTATGATAATGTCCTCTAGGGTTCTTTTCTCATCAAACTCGATTATGTCTTACTAAGCTTATGGTACACCATTGACGTACCCTTGAATATTCAACTTATCATCTCTAATGTATAGCACATACCTCAACAACTCCAAAAAAAATTAATGTACTCATCTATAGTAATTTTTCCTAGCTTATGCTCATGAAATTCTTTCACTTTGATAATATAGTACCTCTTAGAGAGGAAATTCTCTTGGAAATATTTCGTAATCCTTTGCAATGAACACTAAATCTCTCTAATGGTCTTGAAATTTCTTAAATCCTCCCACCATATATCAACCTTTCCTCTAAAGATAACAATGGCTACTCTGTCCTTCATGGTTTTAAAGTATTCATGTACTATGATCTAAATTTTCTTCATTCCCAACAATGAATATTTTACCTATTCAACCTTATAAATATCTCTATGAAAGGTAGGGGATTTTTCATTCTTGAACTCCTGGGACATTATTTTTTTCCCTTTCATCCATTATTGATGGTGTCTAGTAGTCACAACACTAGATAACTAACCATGATTGTATTCCTTTCTCCCAGCAGTGTTTAGATGAGTTCCTCCTCTCCGTATGTATTCACTTTCATGTTTATGTTTTTTCTTTGACTTGATTCCTTCTTCCCTATTACTATCCAAACCATGCTTTCTTACTTCAAATGATATATTCTTGGATTTGTTCTTTCCTAGATAGATGGCACCAAGCTCATGTTGATTTTTCTTTTGTAGATATAATAAGCTCTCGACAATCATTGCATTTAATTCAAATTTCTCTTCTTAAGCTCTAACAATCCTATCATTGTATACCTTACAACTCCTCAACTTAGCCCTTATGCTCCTAAGAGTGTCCATCCAATCATAGGAATTTTAATTAGTCATCTTCCCAACTGATTCCTCTTTCTAATTATGCTGGGATATATATATGTGTTGTACTATACCATTTCATTATTCGTTCCTTTATTTTCTTGTCGTGAATTTTGTTTCTTCTTATATGTTGTTACATACACCAATTGTTAGCTAAATCGTGCATAAATTAATAAATGTATTCACTCAACACCTTGGAATATCTACACTTAAGCATGACACTTTGAGCTGGTCATAAAATCAAATTGCATGTTTAGAAAAAAATATCATATCAACATTTTCATCAAGGTTAGCATCCATTTCAGTTGTATATATAACATTCAACACACATCCAACAATTAAAAATAACAGTTTAAATGTTATCCATTTCTTTGACCTTAATTTTGATTTCAAGGGTTAAATATTGAAATTATGTTTTGATATCACTCCTTAAAAGAGCTCTCAATTTTATTGTTTAAGTTCCATTTTGTCTGAGTGCTAAAGCTAATTTTGGATACCACTTTGTAACACTAATTCCCACCCCCTTGTCACAAATTGGGTTGTGGGAGGTGTTACTTGTTGATCTAGCCCAAACCCAAAGGTCTATTATGAATATTGAGTTACAAAAACCTCCTTTAACACATATTTCATTAAATTTGGAATTAAATAGTGGATATAGAATTTAAAAATAACCAAAAAACTAATTTATAGTTATTTCCTTATAATAAGTTTTTTCCAATTTTAATGAAATGTGTTCTTTCCTCAAAGATTTCAACTTTCGCAAGAAAAACCACCATCATGTTCAAATCGTTGAGAGATATTTGGTGATATAAATTTTACTCCAATTCAATTATGAAATGAAAGTTATTCACATCAGATATTGACCCAATGATATTAGGCCATGTCATCTATGGATTCCCATGTAGTACCCACATTGTCGTTTTCAGACCCCTATGGCATAGCCACATCAACATAGCATGAGGCCCACTATTGTGATGTAACTTGTCACTCATGTGTTATATCTGGCATGCGACTCATTTGGTTTCACAATCCTTTTATTACCACTTAATGACACTTAGATGGGAATATCACTAGATTCCTCTACTCTCATGAGCAATCTGGCCCAACACCCATCCCTCCATGCATCTAGGGGTTACCCCCATCTACCACCGAATGCTAGGGTCTTTGATCTCATCCTCCACATGTGTTTAGTCTGATGTAACACCCAATATTCTACATATGTTCCCCCCTTAACCACCATATTTCCAAATGTGATATACACTTAGAAAAGGGAGGCCTGACCTATGACATATCTGACCTCCACATAAGATTTTTCCTCCATCCAACCCTATATCCCAGACGTTGGATGCATAAAGCCTTTAGAATAGACAAATTTGTCCCCACATGTAATCTAGGTTGTATAGAATGCCACTATGTCTAACCATCAACAAACCCCATCTTTCTAGATTACTCCAGTATGTGAAGAAACTAAGGAATGTGGAAATTTCAAGAATTTCTAAATGCATGGATCCATCAATCAAGCCACCAAATTTCCTCAAAAGCAATGTCTGAAGTTAACCCTCGGCCTCTATTGAGTAACAGAAGTCAACAACCCAAACACACATATACGAAACTAGCTCTTGAGAAGGTTGACATGCATGTATTAACTTAGTTAATTATATGTAATTAATTGGAGTTATGATTCAAACACAATAAAAAAGGAATTTGTAGATATTGATAGTTTACACAATTTTTTATAATATGAGAACCCACAATTATGGCCATGTAGGCATCTAACTCCAAGCATATAAATGTCTTGTAAATAATGAGCAAGGTAGCATATCCATGAGGTTATCAGTTAGTGAATCCATAATATATTTAGCAATGAATGTATAACAAATTTCAGGCACCCACACATAAATATGCATAATCATGGTAGCATCCATTCACAAAACAATGCTATCACATCTTGCAATCCAAATATGCACAAATGTATACTTATATAAATATATTGAGATATATAGTAGTTGAAAGAGGGACTTCAACTCTCCACTCAACCATAGGCTAGCTACATCACAATTTCTCTTATAGTTGGGCACACTCGAGGTAGATCCATAGTATGAGGGGATTCTTGCTCTAGGGTAATTTCACACCAGTCTTAGTAAAACACCCTAGGGATGGAGTGCATTGTCCATGTGGTTTATCAACTACTCTCTCAAAGTATGCACCCTAGTGGCTCTCTGTTATAGATGTATTTGGGCACCTCAACCCCAATCTTATATGTTAATAAAATAGGGCTCATCAACCACTAAAAGAGTTGTTTCATACCCTAAAGAACATGGTCATCTAATTACATCATTCCCCAAAAGTTCCACCTGAGAAAGCATCCTAAAATGGCCTAAACTGAACCATATTGACTGCTCCACTGGAAATGTGCGATGCATACTGAGTATTACACTAACCAGGTGTGATGCATACTATTTGGGCCTTCTATAGGGTGTGATGGGCGAGGATGGACAAATGTCCGAGACAATTTTCTAGGTGGTTGCTCATGGAATCTTCTAGAAACTTCTCCTATGACACTTGCCTCTCTAAATTCGCCTAGGGATGAGTAAGAGATCCAAGAAATCTCCAAGTGGAACCAATTGTAACAAGTGGAATGATACTAATCAAAACCCAGAGATGACTCACACCCTTGCACACATCTATAATGGATCCCTCATCTAAGAGATCCAGAGGCTAGAATATTGTGAATTCCAAGGAATTGTTGATAGTTAGTAATTGAGGAAAGAGCATTGTATTGTTGGTGTGATCTTGCTACTTCATGAGGTGAAGAGGGATTGATGTTGGGAGGATGATGCTAGATCAGATAACTGGGTTGTAATTCTCCCTTCTATTTAATAAAGTTCTTCAAGTTTTCTTCCATATGATTGTGAAATTGTGAATGTTATCATTCGTAAATGCTATTGTATGTTCATTATATATCTGGTTCTATATTGTTTACGTCATAATAGATCAAGATGCTTTGATGGTTCTTTGTTACTGTGTTTCTATAGGTACTCTCCAAGCGGGATAAGTACAAAGAGGAGTTGAAAGCTCTATCAAGGGGGACAGAGATCAAGCAAGGGATTAAGCGGAAGTTCTAGGTTGATCCCCTCATCTTTCTCTTATCTATTGTGCATATAAGAAATCGTTGAATTGCTTTAAATTGTTGTTTCTAGGGTAGTTTCCGAACCTAGAGGGCTAATCGATTGAAAAGACACTAGTTTTCCTAGAAACAAAATGGTGAATCCACTGGGGAATGAATAGATGTTTGTTTGTTGTTATTGTTTGTTTCATAAACTATAAACAGAGCCTGAAGTCAACTAGGTAGCCTTTGAACTTCTCTTGCTCTGCAATTGCATAGTAGGTGAATGCTGCTTCAGTGAATCTCTGGTTTAGTTTATGAATTAAACATTTGACTTACAAAAATTATAGATCCCCTTTTGGTAGCACAGTAACCTATCAAGACATTCCTCAATACTTTTCTCTTTACTGTCCATCATAGCTCAGCTTAACCCATTGAAAACAGCTACACATCTGAGCCAAAACCCACTTCAGTTACACTCCCTAGCCCATCGCACTACCTGTCACTATAACCCAGTATGCATCGCACCTCTCAAGTGTGTAAAGTGTGATGCATCTCCATTTATATGAATCCCAAGTGTGATGACTGACTGAACCTATTCCCATTCTAGAAATTTGGGATTTTTGTCCTTGTTTTCAGTTTTCTTTAGTTGTTTTGCTGCTTATGAACAGTGCCTCATTACTGAAACCTTCTTGCATCACATAGATCAACCTCCATAGATTAGGATTAGTAAATGTTTTTGTGTATTTTTCCATCATTTACAATCCTTTATGGAAAAGTTGCTTAAATTGATCTGTCGCCTTGGTACAAAAAGTGTCGTAACTGTCGTTTTGTGTCAAAAAGTGAAGTGTCATGGATTCTTCCTTCCCTAGATAGTTGATTGAACTTCTCGTCATGTATTTGATTTGATTTGATTTTATTCGAAGTGTCAAAAGAATGTTTTATTCGAAATTGAAAAGTGTCATTTAGTCTTCCTTTCTCTTTTGAAAAAGAAATTGTCAAAAATGTCGCTTTGAGTAAAATATTTCAGGTCTTTGCTACATTCATTTTTCCTTTTTGGCATTTTTAACATTAAGGGGAATGAAAAAAAATACATGCATTTGCATTTGCATTTAGTTTGTGTACAAAAATGATTTAGGAAAATACACTAGTGTGTGCTCTTTACTCTTTGTTTGAAAGAATTGTAATCTTCTTTCCCTAGTAGCTAGGATTTTCATTGCTCAAAATAAACAAAGATTGTTTATCATTGTAGATTACATTTTAGGAATTTCGAATCAACATCACATGGTGAACCATTGAAAGGCAAACTTTAAACAAGATCAACTCTAAAATAAATTTCAATGAGCCTAACAATGCTTTGGAACTTAACGCAACACATCTAGAGGTCTGGGCTAGAGACATGCTCTAGCGTCATAAAAACTAGTTACGATCATTTTCATTGAAGGTTGGGTGATTCATCCTCCTTGATACGACAAGTGCTAGCATGGACTTGTGCTCCCCGTACCGTCACGTATATATTGGGAGACCACAATAGGCTTATACCCTTTATCCATAGGAAGCCAAGTTTGCTGCCCTATTGATCACAATGTATTGAACACGACATTTGGGAAGATTGACTGTCGTACATAAGTCCTTGGTAATCTCTCTTTAATTTATCGCCAAGGTGTATATTGCAGTTTTGCGATTGGTTTGGTAATCCCTCTGTCTAGATTTTCCAGAGTAGTCACTTTCGTTCCTTTTCAACTCTTTAAAAGAAAAGGTCCATCTGAGAAATTGTCACCTCAAGCTCATTAAAAATTGAAGGGGACTAGAGTCATCTTTATCTTTTTCTCAACTCTTAAAAAATGAAAAGGAAAAGTTATATCAAAGCGTCTTTAAAATTAATTGAATTTGGAATAACATCCCTGTTCCTAAGTCAATCTTAGGTTGAGATATATGGAGACAAATTCAGGATCCACCAATCAAGGAATCCCTTTTCCAAGGAATCCTAGTCCTTTTTCTTCTTGGTGAAGTATTGGTGATCCATATATGGCTACATTATCCCTTCTGCGAATTACCATCAGCCTGCTAGTATGGCAGTTCTCAACCTTTGTGGTTCAAAATGTTGTGATTTCTCTGCAATCGAATCAACCTTTAGTTGATACTGAGGTTTACCCTTTGCCTTCTTCTTCATTTGTTTCTCCCTCCCCTTCTTCCTCTTCGCTTAGTGAAAGTAGTGATGCTAGTAACCAGGTGGCTAAGAAGAAGAAGAAAGGGAAGGAGAAGAAGAAGAAGCCAATTCAGTAAGGGGGCAACCATGCTTCATCTGGTGAAAATCTGCACATTAGACTTTCCAAAGCCAAATTTCCATGCGTAGTTTGTGCAGGTGACCATTTTTCTCGAGACTATCCTTGCTTTCCTCGGATCTTGAGAGAATGGTCTCCCCATTCACAACATCCTGTGTCATCAACTTCTAGAGATCATGTTGATAACACACCTTTCACTAGTGATAGTAAAGTTCATGGACAAACGAGAAAGGTTAGAGTTCCATGTAAGTTATGAGAAGGGATCCATACCCTTCACCTTTGTCCCTTTCTGGATGAAGCCAAAAGAGTGTTGGATAACTGTCCTACATCACCACAGTGACTTCCATCTAGCTACACAAAACTCTCCCCAAGTCCTTTACTAGTTGAAAAACTGACTAACTTAAATCAACCATCGGTCGAAACCACTCTCTCTGAAAGTGAATCTCATGAGTTTATACCCAACCAAAGTCAACCGGTCAACGTGAAAGTTGACCCAATTTTACCTTCAGAAAATCGTACCCTTCTCGAAGAGAGTGAGAATGGTACCATTCAAATTCTCTTTGTTACTTCAGATTCCGATGAACTTAGGGGCAATCCACCTGTTCCTTCACAACAAGAAGAAAATCCCCCAGTTCTTGTAACTCAAGGGGTTAATTCACCCATTTATTTAGTACCCCCTCCAAGTAGTCTAGTCACCTCCTTTGATTGGAACTGACTAGCAAGATCTCGCCTTCCTTCTTATGTACTTTTCTGGATCATAGTACAAGTTTACAAAATGATTTTGTCTTGCACTATCATAGATGAGTGTGCATCAGTGAGCATCATTTCCTCAATTGCTTGGAAAGTACTTGGTTCACCATCGCTTATGCCTGTTACGCAAAATTTGTCAAGCTTTAACAAAGGAAGCAGTCAACCGTTAGGGATCCTTCCTAAGTTACCAATCACTTTGGGAAGGAAAACCATTCATATGAATGTGATGGTAGACCCAGGACCATTAGATTACAGTCTACTCCTTGGATGTGAATACGTTTATAACATGGAAGTTATTGTTTCAACACTATTTCGAGTGATGTGTTTCCCACAAGGAGGAAAAACTGTCACCGTTGACCAGCTTCATTTCCAGGTCCAAGCATAGCTACAAGTCAATCATCATCCCTAAATGGTCCTTTTACATCAGCAATATATCTTGAACCTTCATTCCATCCACTTGATTTCCATGAATAGTCTGGTGAATGTAACAAAGCTTAGGGGCCATGCACCCTTGTCTATTCTGGAGATGAACCTAGTTGAAAAGATAAGTTTTCCTGTAGGTTATGTGATTGGTCTGACACACCATTCACATTTGTCTATTCTGTGGATGAAGCGAAGGAAGTGTTTTGTCTTCTATATGAAACCATCCTTCCTAACTACAGTAGTTCCCATATGGTTACAAGAGACTTTCCTTTTCATCATGCTTGGGGCATGCAAACCTTTTTCCCATTTTCAATTTTCATTTTCAATTTTTAGTTTTGTCATTTCTAGCTTGCGTAAAATAAAACTAAAACAAAGCATAGTTCCCCTAAGGTCCAAACTCGTTAAAAAATGAACCCACCTTTGAGTAATTAACCTTCGTGATTGCCATGCTATCAGCCTTTTGAACCTTGGTTGTGTACCTCTCATCACCTCCATTCTTTTGGCCAATCATATGTTTCCACTTGGTTGTTTACCCTTTTTGAGGAATAGTTGCAACGAGTGGTTTTATTAGCCAACCTCTTCATAGAAATCACCATGTTTTGAGAAGTTCCAAGCTTACCCGGAACTAGTTTCTATCCTATACACCACTCGTTCCTCAAAATCGAATCTCCTTTAAACCCTTTTTAGACGCGTTAAATATGAAAATATTGTTAACCAATTGGCCTTTCCTACTCGTTAAAGTGATTGGAATTGTCATCCCTCCTGTATGATTTTAATATCTTTCAGACCTGAGGGATTATCTCACAAAAAAGATCGAGCACTTGTCTTCTTCGGCTCGTTAAAGTGATCAGAAAAGTCATCCCTTTTGTACTATTTTATCCTTTTTTAGACCTAAGGGATTATTTTATGAAAAAGAACTCCTGGAGTTTTCTTTCTTCCCTTTTCAAACTCTCTAAACATGAAAAGGACCAAGTTATCCTTCTCACTAAACTCGTTAAAACAATAGTGACAAACTTGTCTACTCTAGACAAGACCGAGTTTCATTGTCATGGGCAAACTATGGAACAAGCATATGTTATCCTCCTCAAGCTTGAAAAAAATAAATAGGCACTGGTCAACAATGACTGGGGAAAAAATGGAAAAAACTTGAAGAAATTTATGGTAGCAGGTCGCCCTTCAACATGACACTTCCACTCCATCACCATTATTGAGTCGGGTTGGGTTATTCCATTCGTCGGTCATCTCACCATTGGTCTTTCACACCATCCATCTTTTGGGGTTAACACTACCAATCCATCTAAGTGTCGTCAATATTTTCAAGAGAAGTCCTTCAGTTGAGAAACCACAATGTAGTTAATGCCTCATCCACTACAATAACTTCAACCTTCATTGTTTCATGACCGCCATTCTTGAACCTTGTGTCGTCAGATCATTTCACCTCCAGAAAATCATTTTCTTTATTTCATGTCATAGATGTAGGATATATTAAGGCCCTCCTATGACGAGTCACTTCTTGTTGGCATTAGCTCATTATCCAAGAAGTTGACTTAGAGACACCCCTTTCAGTACTTTGAAGCTTGCATGCCTCAATGGCAAGTTTCTCACTTCCGGCGAGAGGTTGGCATCAATGGCCTTCAACCAAAAGATTTTGCGTGGTGTTCAACATTGGATCATATATTCACACCATGTGAATTTTACTATAATACCTTGAGCGTCATTATCATTATCGGTGATTCCTCTTGCATTTTTTAACAACTCACATTATTGGTTGGTAATCAGGCGATGTCTTTCCATGTTCGACTTCAGAACATCTCTTCACATGGATTTACTTATACATCGGGTGAAGATTGAATGAGTTTGAAGACCCCATATCTATTTCCATCCATCCAAGCTGCGATATATTCAAGGATATAAGAACATCAAATGTACAAAAATGCTACAAACATGGTCATCCGAACCAAGAATGATGACTCTACATCTAAAGAATCATTTGTCTGCATTTGGAGACAACTATCTGATATATGTACATGAAATGAATTTATAAAGTTGAGCATGGGAATGCCCACCTCAGCTAGATCATGAAAAATTATATTATGATGATGTATTGTATTGTAACTTATGCAGGTCACCTTCCAGTTTGAAACCTCATATCCTCATGATAAAGCATTTCACCCAACATCAAGATTTACGACTTCATGATTTAGGGGGCAACTGCTATAGACATATTTGAGCACCTCAATCCCAATCCTATATGTCGATAAAATAGGGCTCATAAACTACTAAAAGAGTTGTTTCATACCCTAAAAGAAAATGGTCATCTAATTACATCATTCCCCAAAAGTTCCACCTGAGAAAACATCTAGAAATGTCCTAAACTGAACCATATTGACCGCTCCACTGGCAAGGTTTGATGCATACTGAGTATTACACTGGCCAGGTGTGATGCATACTATTTTGGCCTTCTATAGGTTGCGATGGGCGAGGATGGAAAATTTTCCTAGACAGTTTGCTAGGTGGTTGCTCATGGAATCTTCTAGAAACTTCTCCTATGACACTTGCCTCTCTGAATTCACCCAGGTATGAGTAAGAGATCCAAGAAATCTCCAAGTGTAACCAATTGTAACAAGTGGAATGACACTAATCAAAACCCAAAGATGACTCACACCCTTGCACACATCTATAAATGGATCCCGCATCTAAGAGATCCAGAGGTTGGAATATTGTGAATTGCAAGGAAGTGTTGATAGTTTGTAATTAAGGAAAGAGCATTGTATTGTTGGTGTGATCTTGCTATTTCATGAGGTGAAGAGGGATTGATGCTGGGAGGATGATGCTAGATCAGACAACTGGGTTGTAATTCTCCGTTCTATTTAATAAAGTTCTTCAAGTTTTCTTCCATATGATTGTGCAATTGTGAATGTTATCATTTGTGGATGCTATTGTATGTTCATTATATATCGGATTCTATAGTGTTTATGACATAATAGATCAAGATTCTTTGATGGTTCTTTGTTACTATGTTTCTATAGGTACTCTCCAAGCGAGATAAGTGCGAAGAGGAGTTGCAAGCTCTATCAAGGGGGAGAGAGATCAAGCAAGGGATTAAGCGGAAGTTCCGGGTTGGTCCCCTCATCTTTCTCTTATCTATTGTGCATAGAAGAAATCATTTAATTGCTTTAAATTGTTATTTCTAGGGTAGCTGCCAAACATAGAGGGTTGTTCGATCAAAAATACACTAGTTTTCCTAGAAACACTCTCTTACTCTCTATGAGATCATTCACAAGTATTCACCAATGGTCTTGCTAGGGTATTTCTTAGTTCTAGTAGTCGAAATCCACTATCTGATGGCTTATAAACTATCCTTTCATAGAAATAACTATAGGAGCCCTAGTTCACTATCCAAGTGGTTTATCAACACTCATACCAAGCACCATAATGGATTACTTTATCTTATCCAATGCTTTATTAGCCATACAAGAGGTGCCCAAGTGGCTTATCATCTCCTTCAACAAGCACTAGGTGTTAGTTAACTTATGCAACAAGCACTTTGTGCTTATCATATTACTCAACAAGAGCTAAGTGATTTAGTTCTCCATAAAGCCTCCCATAGAATTCTTAATCATAGCACAAGGATTGACACCCCAAATCTCTGAGCTCTATCTCAAGTGCAGTCAAGTCCAAAGAAACAACCTTGCTCATTGCTCCTTTCTCTATCTCTTTGACCAAACATTCATTTTTTTCTTCTTCTCCCCTTTTGTGTGAGTTTGTCACCCTTTTGTTGTGTATATCCTTCCAAGAAAATCCTTCCTTATCTCAATCCATAAGGAGGGAATGGGAATGGCTGGAATTCGTCAACCTTGTTGCCCACTCCAAAACTTCAATGCCTATTAGTGCAAGAAACATTGTAGTCATGGTGATAGGTAATTGAGATAAATGAGTTAAGTATGGCCTACATACAAAACTCTACTCGCAATACAAAACATCCATGAAACCCTCCCCTTAGAGAAATAAATCTACGTCCCTCCCTTCAACAATCCATCAATTCATTTTTAGTTAAATTTACATATGTCCCAAAATATTACATCGGGATCTTTACAATCATAGGGTGCTTGAAAAATGGTTGTTACAAAATATCCTTATTAATGTATTTATTTCAATATAAATTTCTTATATATGTATATAGAGAGAAAGTTAAAAAAAAAAAAAATATTTTAACGTTGACAATCATAAAATATTCCAATGTTCAAAAAATAGAAGTGATTGAAAGTTGAAAAATCCAATTACTTTGAGTAATAAGAATGTAACAATTCATTTCATTATTAACATAAAATTAATAAGTTACATTTATGTAAGAATAAAAATAGTTAAATTAAATATGAGTGATAAATGAACTATTTCATTATGGAGTGTTTAGTAATATTGAAATGTATTTAAAATTTTATTAATACAAAATAAAATTTCTCTCCAACCCACTATGCGAGAAATGTAATGTTTTCTAGCAAAAACAAATACAAACACTAAAAACTTTTTACAAAAATTAAACCAGCCTATATCCATATTAACTTTGGATCTATCAAGAGCCAATAGGTATCAAGCACCAATAGAGATCAAATATCTTAAGGTGTGCTCCTTTCCTTATGTACTTCAAGCGATTTGTTCCCTCTTGATGCTTGATTGGTAGTTAAAGTATTTCAAGTAGTCTCACTATTCTATATATTGGTCATTTTTTACATATGGTCAATTTTGTATAAAATCCATCAAATATGTGTTGGAATTACAATTTTAAGCTATTTAGTCTACACAATTCAAGTGCCCAATGGAATTTTCAAGACATTGAATCCATTTATGGACTGAAAAATATAATTTGAATAATGAAAAATATATATCTAACGAGTATATATCCATGTCAATCATAGAAAGTGCCTACAAAGATCAAATTTCTCTGATCTATATTAGATCATTATATATGTTTTTCATCCATATCGATGCATTTAGGTGGAAAAAGTGGAGGAATCAACTCAAGGGACCGTTTTTACCCACGGGACCCAATTTGGTGAAATCCGGTATGAAACCTTCCAGGAGCATTTAGAGGCATAAAACGAGATTTTTTGGGGCTAAAAATTTATTTCTTTAGAATAACATCCTTTCATGCTATTCTATACATAGAGATCTTTCCAACGACATAAGAACTGTGTTAATCACAATCTGTATTCAAAATCTATGTCACTCAGAAGTTGACCTTCCTTTTTTCACACTTGTAATTTGGGAGGAGGTCATGTCATCCCACATTATTTGGGAGTAGGTTTTGTCATCCCAAATTATTCATGGAAAAGGGGCTAGGTACATGTTTTTGACGTAAAATACTCTAGAAGAGTCTATTTTGTAAATCCATTTAAGAGTTGATGTATTCAAACTTAACCACTAGTAGGCTATCTGGTTGTGTTATAGTAGGCCACTAGGAGGAAGAGGCATTCCATTCTTTCGAGATAATTTTGTTCCATAGTTGAGAAAATATAGCCATGAGAGATACGAGGAAAAGCACACAGAGAGGATCCTTGAAGTATAGTAGCCCCCAGGCCAGAAGTATTATTTCTTCGTAACTACAACCATATTTTCTAGACATAGAAACAGAGTGAAGCAACCTCACCTTCTATTTGGCTGTTCTATCGAAAGGATTTACCAGAGAATATTTTGTGTCTTATGTGTGTGTGTGTGATTATTTTATCATTCTCTATTTTTTTGCATAATTTCCTTTGACATGCATGCACTAATTACAGTAAAATCTACATATTTGGAAAATAAACAAAACTGTAATAGTGCAGAGCTTGGATTTTTAATATAATATTGTCAGATATATTGTGAAACATTGTCCAATGGAATATATATAGTAATTTACAAATCATTTAGTATCAGAGCAGTTTTATTTGGATATTTTGTGGAGATTGCAAGGATCTAGATTAGGGGGCCAAAAATTGTAAAACCCTAATAATGGTCGATGAATCTGTAAACAAAGTTCATGATCCTACAGAGGTGAGGTTACAGGGCTAGAAGAAAAGGTCACAGATATAAACCACAAAGTAAGCCTCCTTATTGAAGCCCTGAATGTCAAGTTGGGGATATGTGGAGAAGATGGGTGTTCGAATGCAGAGGAAAAATCTGAACAGGGATCAGAAGAATGGGGAGACCAAAAACTAGTCAAAGAAAGAATGTGGAAAAGATAAACTGAGTTCAAGTTCCATGAATTAGTCCCTATTAAAAATTGAAGAAAACTTGATATCAAGACATACCATGGCGAGTCTGATTGATGCTTTGAATCAAAACCATTAGTTGCAGCAACTGGAAGTTTATTTTACCATCCATAATATTGAGGAAGGACAAGAAATTTCATTTGGATGGTTGAAATTGGAGAGCCATGCACTAACTTGATTACAGAGCCACACGGAAACCCTGAGGTTGGAGGGTGAACCTCTAGTGATTAAGTGGTAATATTTAAAAACCCTCATTAAGTCACAATTTTATCCCATTGGGTATGCTGAGGACTAGTGGATCTAATGGCATTACTTCAGGCAAAAGGTGGGCCAAAGTGTGTAGGAGTACACCACGGAATTTAGAAAGATGGCTATAATGTTAGGTATCTCTCCAAAGAACCCAGATGTACTCCTCAAGTATTTGGGGGGTCTACACCACCATCTACGTGAGCAAGTGATGTTTTTTAATCCTAAATCAATGGAGGAGGTTTGTGTATAGGCACAATACCTAGAGAACATATGCCTGAAAAGAGCGCAATCAAGTGGATCGAAGTAGAAGGAGAAATGAGAAACCTCTAAGGAGGGGAAGAAGAAGCAAAAAAGGGGAAGAGATAAAAGGGTAGTAGCCACAAAACATCAGTGCAAATATCCTAGCAACCACTACAACCACTGCAAGATCGATGGTCACATAGAGGAAAAATCCTGGAAGTGGCATCCATAGCTAAACATGAAGAACAAGAAGAAAGATAACAAGAAGAACAATCCCATGGCCACATATTCAAGCAACCAAGCTGAAAGTAGCTCAGACATGGATGATAAAATAATATATATGTCAGTGTAGAAGGAGGTGAATTTGAGTAGCCTTTAGCAACATGAAGAGAAAGAAATGAACAAACTCTTCCATATAAAGATATAGGTGAAGAAGACAAAGATTTATGCTTTGTTTTATTCTGGGTCATAGGTGAATCTCATTGTAGTAGAGTTGGTCAAGAAGCTGGGGCTAGAAGTTTTTGAACATCCAAACACATATCCATTGGGATGGGTAAATAAGGATGTAGAGCTGAAGGTAACAAAACATTGTAAAATTAGATTTGTTATCAATGTTGATTTTATTGATGAAGTAGATCTATATGTGGTGCCCCTTGATATATGTGGAGTCATGTTTGGGAGTCCATACATGTACATACACGATGCAACATTCATGAGGAGAGACAACCATTATCAGCTCGTCAAAGATGGAAAATAATTCATCAATGCGCAAAAAGTCAATTATAAAATTTCACTGGTAAGGGCTAACTGAGCCAAGAAATTGATCAGTTCTAGCAAGAAGTGTGTTTTATTGTTTTGAAGAGAAAGTCAGTCTGAAGGTGAGCCAATAAGAGGTAAGGCATCCCTAGAAGGGTGTACTAAGAAACAAAAACAACAATTGGAGGAGTTGTTAGAGGCACACATGTGTGTGCTTTGGGAGCCTAAAGGGTTACCACTTGAGAGAGAATTGGAGCACAATATTAAGATAATTCCAAACTCCCCATTTCCAGATATTAGGATGTATAGGGAGAGAATTATATAAGCAAGTGAGGTGAAGAAACAGTTGCAACAACTGTTGGAATAGGGTGTCATTCGATCGAGTACATCACCATATTGGTCAGCCCTCATAATTGCTAAAGAAGGATGTGACTTGGTGGATGTGTATAGATTATAGGGCATTGAGCAAAATCACACTCAAGAACAGATACCCCCTACCTAGGATAGGTGATTTGTTAGAACAATTGCAACAAGCAAAGTACTTCACCAAGCTGGATTTGAAGTCTAGATATCACCAGGTTCAAGTCAAGGAAGAAGATACATGGAATACCACCTTCAAAACTAGGAAAGGTTTGTATGAGTGGTTAGTTATGCCATTTGGCCTATGTAATGCACTAGATACATTTATGAGATTAATGAATGATGTACTGCGTCCTTTTATACAATCATTCATTATTGTCTTTTTAGGATGATATACTCGTATGTAGTGGTACTTGGGAGGACCATATTTCACATTTGAGGCAAGTGATAGAAACATTAAAGAAGCACCAACTCTTAGCAAATCTCAAGAAGTGTGAGTTTGCACAATAGTATTTGGCATACTTGGGGTATGTGATTGGTGGAGGAGAACTAAAGATAAATCCTTCCAAGATGGAGGCCATCATGAAATGATTGACTACTAATGTTTCTTAGATCAAGAGTTTCATTGGGGAAAAAAAATACATGAGGAAATTCATATCCTCATTTTCAGCGGTAACAACACTACTCCATGCCATAATAGTGAGTGACAAGATTTTCCATTGGGGAAAATGTCAGCAAGGGGCTTTCGAGGAGATAAAGAAGAAGATCATTTAAGCACTAGTTTTGGCATTACCAAAATTGCAGTGACCCTTTGAAGTGGAGACAAATTCCAGTAGGTATGCTATGGGAGCTATCTTGATGCAAGGAGTAAGGCATGTATGCTACAATTCTAAAGTATTTCATGGGGTAGTCCTTAACTACCCTACCTACAACAAGGAGCTCTATGCCATGGTGGAAGATGTGAAGAAGTGGAAGCACTCTTTGATGGGAAAGGTGACAATAATCCACACATATCACCAATCATTACAGTACTTGTAGGCCCAAAGTAAGCTACAACAGAGCAGGTATAACAATCAGATGGAGATTTTACGAGTGATCAAGTATAAGAAGAGAAGCACAAGCAAGTTGGTTGAAATGATTTCAAGTCTGCCCACATCAAATATTATAGCTTTGGGGATTCTTATGCACATGGATCCATTCACCCATGATGCATACAGAGAGGCATATTCAAAGGGCGAGGACTTCAAGGAGGTGTATCAGCAGTTGTAGATTCAGATTCATGTGCATGATGGTGACAAAATCATTGACTACCATATCCAATATGCATTATTCTACATGGTGGATAACTTATGTGTTCCAAAAGGTGAGAGATTGCAGCTGATTAGAGAGGCTCACACCTCCAAGGTTGCAGGGCACTTTGGTGTAGGGAAGATCATGGCTAACTTGTCAAGGTATGTGTATTGGCCCAAGATGCAAGAGAATGTAGCTAGGTTTATAAGAGGATGCATGATTTGTTGTACTAACAAGCCTAGCAACATGAAATAGGGTCTATATCATCCCTTACCTATACCTACTCGTCCTTGGGAAAGCATTTCTATGGAATTTGTGGAGGTTTACCAAGAACTGGGAAGGGACATGACTGCATGTTCATGGTAGTTGACAGGTTCAATAAGATGTATGTTCTAATGCCTTGTAAAAATACCATCAATAGACAAGAAGCAACAAAATTATTCTTTGGATAGCTCTGGGTGCACTCTGGGATACCAAGGAGAATCATTTCATACAGGGATACAAGGTTTTTCAATGCATTCTAGACTACATTGTGGGAGAAGATGGACACAAATTTGATGATCCGAATTGGATCCTCAAACAATTCCATGATTGTTAAGAATGAATGATAGACTTCAAGAAATCTTATAGCTATCGGAAATAACCTCTGAATAATGATAATTTGCATCCATCACAGAGCAGCGAGGACCTTCAGTCAAAGCACACTGACCGTTGGCCCATGGGGACTGTTCATGGCACAAAAATGGCAGTTGGGAAGCTCAAACCCAGAAATGTATCGCTGGGAAAAACGCCTCGAGAAGGAAAATCCCCGAGTGCTCAATCATAAGGGAGAAAAAGAAAACCGTGGGAAAGTGCTAAAACTGAAAAGCGGGTCTCCCACTCAAAACAGGCTGAATATCAGAGGCATTTCGGGTAGTAAGTGGGTTCGGTCAAAGACCCAGTGATTCCATACACCAAGTGACGTGTGTCTGGTGGGGAGAGAGAAAAACCGCTTACATCGGGGACTAACGATCGAGCAACTGAACCGCGCGATATAAGCAAAGATCGTAGGATATAGGGGCTCCAAATCGAATGGCGGAGGTTCAACCCAATGGATGAATAGACCCAAGGGAGAAATAAGCTACGACTAATAAAGATTTGAAGTCTCTTTTGACCAGTGAGTCGACAGAAGGATCCATTTCACAAGAATCTAGGAAAAATGGAAAGAAATGACCATTCAAGAAGAACTGGCACTCAGTTCACAAGAAGATAGGTGGCCACCTCTCTATGAAGCATTACGTAGCAATGATGATGCAGGGAAGAGAAGTCCCAGTGGACAGAGGCAGGCGATCCAGAGAACTAGGAAGCGGAAATGAACAGTTAGGGAATGAACTAAATTTAAAGCCACGAGTTGATAGAGACAAGAGAGAGAGAGAGAGACAGTGAGGAAGAGAAGTAGTGAAGAAATCGAAGGTCGAGAGACATAGAAAGAAAGGAAAAATTGCAGAGAATAGATAAGTCAAGCTGATCATCAGAGTAAGGGCAGCATCGAGCGGACAAAGACTAATTGAGGTCGAAATTCAGTAAGGGGAGTCTGTGAACTCTAAGGACTTGGGAATTCCAAGTGCCATCCTATTGATCATCCTCTGTAAAGTGAGACTTAGATTGAGTTCCTTGTTGTAAGACTTTGCCTTAAAAACATAATAAAAAGGCCACCACTGAAAGTTGGACCACGAGATGTAGCCCAGGAGGATTGGGTGAACTCCTTATTAAATTTTGTTGTGTTTCTTCTTTGCTTACTGTGATCTCTTACTGTTTTAAGTGTCTATTTATTTTTCAATCTTATCGATCTGTTGCCTAAGATAACATAGACACACACACCAGCACATGAGTATGTAATACCTTCTTTAATTTCCTGAGGTCACCTAGGGGTGATTTCAGTTCAAGTGGTATCAGAGCTATAGGTTGTTAAGGTTAGACAAGCTTGTGCTGGTTTTCGTTGTTGAATGCTAACTAGATCAAAGCTCAAATTAGGAGAAGGAGAGTTGTTCGAAACTAATCCTAAAATTGGAAGAGTCTATCCTCAGAAAACAATGTCGGAGGAAGGTTCTATGGGGCTAGACCCTCAATTTTAAATAGTTTCTTGGCCATAAGGTCCATGGTAGAGGAAATGTATAAGGACTTTAGAAAACATAAAGATGAAGATTCATTAGGCTCCAAACAAGATAGAGGAGAAGAAGAGTCTCTCCTCCATGACCACTCAAAAGGCAAAGGGAAAGAAGAAAACTTTCTCAGACCTCCTAATAGCCCTGAACATAAAAAGAAGACATCCTTGATTAAACTAGATGTTAAATTTTATTTACCAATATATGATGGAGAGCTTAATGCAGAAAAATTCGACAATTGGATTAGACAAATTGATGTTTATTACAAAGTGCAGAGTATCGATTCAGATAAGAGCAAGATTTAGTTGGCGAGCCTATGCCTCAGAGGCACTGCCTTGGTTTGGTGGGAAGGCAGGACCCAAGATGATATGAAGAGACATGGTAAGACTCTTTCTATCTGGAGTGAATTTGTTTCTGCAACCAAAAAGTAGTTCTATCCACTGGGCTACATGTAGTAAGCCATGATGAGCTGGAAAACTCTTCGACAATTGAAAGGGTAAAGTGTACAAGGTTACACCCAAGAATTTAGGAAGAGAGCTTTGATTCTAGGAATCTCATTAGACTCACCTGAGACTCTATTGAAGAACATCGGTGGTCTACACAGCTACATAAGGCACATTATCCTCATGTTTAATCTCACTAGTATAGATGAGGTATCTATTCAAGCTATGCATCTAGAAGCTAGAGGAAAGAATGGGAACCCAGAAGTTGGGGGATCATCCCAACCCACTGCAAGAAAGAATAAGGAGAAAAGGAAATAGAAATTGAAAGCAAGGAAGGCCAACACTGCACGAAAAAGCAAGTCTTCATGCACTCACTGTAAGAAGGATGGGCATGATGATGAGCACTGTTGGATGTTGCATCTGGAGCTGAGACCTAAGAATTTCAAGGGCAAGAAGAAGAAGATTGTTGCAGCTACTCAAAAAGATTTGGGTCAGACACAGGAGATGATACAACCATTGTAGCCACAACTATAAAAGGTAAGAATTATGAAGCATCTACTTGTAATTCTGCACAATCTATTATTGATGAAGAAAATGAGAGAAAAAGACATGAGCTTTTCCATATTCGAGTTATTTCCAAACATCAAAAGATTGATACTTTGTTTGATAGTGGCTACAAGTAAATTTAATTTCTAAAGCAATTGTAAATAAGTTGGGATTACTGACTACAACTCACAAGAAAACCATACCCATTAGGATGGTTAAGGGATAAAGCACAACTACAAGTGACTAGACAATGCAAACTCAAGTTTTCTTTTAGGTCAGCATTTGTAGATGAGGTTGAGTTAGATATAATTCCTTTGGGTATATGTGGAATTGTTTTAGGAGGTCCTTACTTGTATGACAGAAAAGCTATTTTCTATAGAGCTAAGAACAAGTATCTACTCGTTAAAGATGGAATTGAATACTTTGTAAGAGCTCATAAGCTCAAGAATAATTATACTCTCATAAACTCAAGGTAGATGAAATGAATTATAAATTCATGCAAACAATTTTTACCGATTGTTGTAAAGGAAAAGAAACCTGATAAAACTAATGTATTTGAGGGCTATGATGCTAAACAACAAGCTAATTTAGAAAAAGTTGTTCCAGAGTATGATATCTTGTTTCAAGAACCTAAAGGTCTGCCACCGAAAAAGGAAATAGTGCATGATATTAATTTGCAGCAAGATGCTCCATTGCCTAACATTGGAATGTACAGATTGTCCACTTCAGAGAATGCAGAAATAAAGAAGTAGGTGTAGGAGTTTCCCGAGAAGGAGTTCATCAGTCCTAGCACATCACCATGTGGGTCTCCAATCATTTTGGTGAGAAAGAAAGATGGCTCGTGGAGAATGTGCATTGATTATCAAGCATTAAATAAGATAAAAATAAAAAATTGTTATCCCCTTCCTCGCATAGATGATCTATTAGATCAATTGAAAGAAGTTGTTTATTCTTCCAATTTAGGCTTGCATAGTGGATATCATCAGGTCAGAATTGTAGAACAAGATGCATGGAAGATAGCTTTCAAAATAAAGCAGGGATTGTATGAGTGGCTGGTTATGCCTTTTGGCTTAAGTAATGATGCTGCTACATTCATGAGAATAATGAATGATGTACTCAAACCTTTTCTTGATGATTTTGTTATTGTATATCTAGATGACATTATGATATTTAGAAAAACATGGGAATAACACTTAAAGCATGTTAAGAAGACACTAGATGTTTTGAAAAGAGAAAAACTTTATGTTAAACTCTCAAAATGTGAATTTGGAAAAACATCTTTGAATTATTTGGGACATATAGTAGGGGTTGGTGAATTGAAGATAGATCCGTCTAAGGTGGCAGTGATTGTAAACTAGCCTAAACCCAAATCCGCTCTAGAAGTTAGGAGCTTCTTAGGAGTAGCACAATATTGGAGAAAGTTCATTTCTAACTTTTCCTTAATTGCAACTCCCTTACATGCTTTAACAGGATTGAAAAAGGTGTTTTAGTGGGGAGGCAAACAACAGAAAGCCTTAGATACCTTGAAAGAAAATATTAGTATAGCACCAGTACTTGCACCACCAGATCTTCAAAGACCGTTTGAGATCCAAATGGATTCCAGTGACTATGCCATGGGAGCAGTGTTGCTACAACATGTAAACCCATATATTATCATTCTGAGACATTTAATTCTATAGTAGTTAACTAGCCCACATATGATAAAGAATTGTATGCATTAGTACAGAGTGTCAAAAAGTTGAAACATTACTTAATGGGCAAAGAAATAGTTATACATACTAATCATCAACCACTTCAATATCTACACTCCCAAAGAAGTTTCAGCAATCAAGACACTATAGATGGATGGGTTTTCTACAACAATTTCATTTAGTCATCAGATATAAAAAGGGACTACACAATAAAGTTGCAAATATGTTATCTATAACCATTATAAATGCGTCTATTATACTTAAGCATAATTCTATGTTACATAAAAGCTACATTGAACAATATTCTCAAGATATAGACTTTAAAGATGTATATGTAACTTTAAGTCAAGCCAAACGAGTAGAAGAATTGGATTATCATATTAAGGACCAACTCCTATATCATTGTGGGAAGCTATGCATTCCACAAACTGAAAGAGTAAAGATAATTCGAGAAGCACACGCTTCTCTAATATTAGATCACATTGGAGTAAGTAAAATAGTTGCACAGCTGCAAATATTTTTTTATTGGCCAAAACTGAACGAGACAATTTCCAGACATGTAAGAGGGTGTACTATGTGTGCTAAAAGCAAGACCAATAATAGAAAACTAGGCTTGTACACTCCATTACTAGTTCCTTCTCATCCTTGGGAAAGTGTTTCCATGGATTTTGTTGGAGGACTTCCTAAATATAGGAAAGGTCATGATTATCTATATGTTGTTGTGGATAGGTTCAGCAAAATGTGTGTTTTGATACTTTGTAATAAACAGATTATAGTTGAACAAACTACAAAACTGTTCTTTCAACATGTATGGGCTCATTTTGGATTAGCCACTTCCATTATATATGATCGATACACCCAATTTGTGAGAAATTTTTGGTCAATTTTGTGGGAACTGATGGACACCAAACTAAAGAAAAGCATATCTTTCCATCCATAAACCGATGGCTAGATAGAAGTAGTCAACATGAAAGTGATCCAGTTACTCAGGGGATATTGCAGCAAGCATCCTAAGCTTTGGGATGAACATTTGCATTATGTGTAGCATGCTTACAACCAAGCCAAACATTCTTCCACATAGAGATCTCCTTTTGAGATTTGTTTTAGTTTCACACCAACGTCTCCCTTGGATTTTGTCTTTGGTAAGGACACAACAGTTGAGGGACATAACGATGTGGACAAGGAAACTAGGTTCATTGAACAAATCCAAGAGATCCATCAGGTAGTACAGGAACAACTGGAAAAAAGTCAGGCCAAATACAAGGCAAGGCATGACAAGCATCAGATGGAGCATAGTTTCCAAGTTGGTGATCAAGTCTAGCTATATATCAGCAAGGACAGGATGCAAGGTGAAGGTAAAAAGTTGAAACAATAAAGCATGGACCTTTCAGGATCCTTGAGAAAATTGATGAGAATTCTTTTCGCCTTGATTTGCCAGCTTATATGCACATCTACTTAGTCATCAATGCAAATAGCTTGAGACTATTTGAACCTTCGTTAATTGAAGATCTTGAAGAACAGAGTCAATTGCCTTTTATTGATGACTTTCTACCTGAATATCTTAATGAATTGTAGGAAGACATAGTTCTAGACAGGAAGGTGAGAACGATGCACAGGGGAGATATTGAGTACCTTAGAATTGGGATCAGTGGTTCAAAGCCAAGAAATGCAAAATGGATAGAGATTGGACAGGTGAGAAAGTTGTATCCTCACTTAGTCGATGCTTGAAAATCAACTTTTGGTGGTCCAAAACCTTTTCAGTGGGAAGGTCATGATCTAAATTGGATCCTCAAACAGTTCCATGATTTTTAAGAATGAATGATAGACTTCAAGAAATCTTATAGCTATCAGAAATAGCCTTTGAATAATGATAACTTGTAGCTAGCACGAAGCAACGAGGACCTTCGGTCAAAGCGCTATGACCATTGGCCCATGGGGACTATGCATGGTGCAAAAATGGCAGTTGGGAAGCTCATACCCAAAAATGGAGGTCTTTTCTGATACGCGATTAGTGATGGGCAAAACCCCTCGAGAAGGAAAAGCCCTGAGTGCTCAGTCACAAGGGAAAACCAGAAAACCGTGGGAAAGCGCTAAAACTGACAGGTGGGTACCACGCTCAAAACCAGTGGAATATTGGAGTAGTTTCGGGCAGTAAGTGGGTTTGGACAAGGACCTAATGATTCCATACACCAAGTGATGCGTGTCTAGTGGGGAGAGAGAAAAATCGCTTACATCACGAACTAACAGTCCAGCAACTTAACCGTGCGATATAAGCGAAGACCGTAGGATCTGGGGGCTCCAGATTGAATGACGGAGGTTCAACCCGATGGATGACCAGACCCGAGGGAGAAATATGCTTCGGTGCATAAATATTTGAAGTTTGATTTGACTGATGAGCTGATACAAGGATTGGTTTCGCAAGAATTTGGGAAATAACGGAAAAAACGATAGTTTAGGAAGAACTGACACCTAGTTCGCAAGAAGACAAGTGGCCACCTCTATTCGAAGCGTTACACAATAATGATGATGCAGGGTAGAGAGGTCCCATCAGATATAGGCAGACAATCTAGAGAGCCGGGAAGCCGAAATGAACAGTCAGGGAATGAACTGGCTTTGAAGCCACGAGCTGATAGAGACAAGAGAGAGAGAAAGAGTGAGGCAGAGAAGCAGTGAAGAAGTCGAAGGCTGAGAGACAAAGAAAGAAAGGAAAAATTGCAGAGAACAGAGAAGCTGAGATGACCATCAAAGTAAGGGCAACATCAAGCAGACAGAGACCAATTGAGGTCAAAATTTAGTAAGGGGAGTCTGTGAACTCTAAGGACTTGGGAATTCCAAGTGTCATCGTACTAATCATCCTCTGTCAAGTGAGATTCAGATTGAGCTCCTTGTTGTAAGACTCTGCTTTAAAAACATAATAAAAAGGCCACCACTGAAAGATGGACCAGGAGACATAGCCCAAGAGGATTGGGTGAACTCATTAAATTTTGTTGTGTTTCTACTTTGCTTACTATGATCTCTTACTGTTTCAAGTGTCTGTTTAGTTTGCAATCTTATCGATCCATTTCCTAAGATAACATAGACACACAGACCAACAAATGAGTCTGTAATACCTTCATTAATTTCCTGAGGTCACCTAGGGGTGATTTTAGATCATTTGAAGATATATACAACATTCCATCGACAGACAGATAGGAAAATAGAAGTAGTCAATAGGATGTTGGTGCAACTTATAAGGAGATACAACCATAACCATCCGAAGACTTGGGATGGAAATCTAGTTTATATACAACATTCGTACAATAGAGCAATCAATAATTCTACATGAAAGTCCCCATTTGAGACTTGTTTTGGGAATTGCACATTCACCTTTGGATATTCCATATGGGAAACAAGGAGGAGTGAGGGAAGATCTTAAAAAGATTCTTTGAGGGATGAACAATTTATAGAGAAGATCAGGCATATCCATCTACAACTACAACATACACTGCATAGGTCATAAGAGAAACATAAGGTCAGACATGAACAACACAAAACATAGAAATCATTCAAGATGGGAGACATGGTATGGCTTCTATTGAACAAAGATAGGTTACAGGGACTGGGTAAGAAAATCAAGGCTTTGAGGTATGGTCCCTTTGAGATACTATAAAAGGTGGGTGATAATGATTATCGACACATTTTACCACCATACATTCACATTTACTGAGTTTTGAATGTAGATAATTGAAAACTCTATGAACATTCCATGCCAGATCAGGAATAGGAATGAGTCCTACCTTTTGTAGAGGATTTGGCACGAGATGCTCAAGCAGAGTGGACAAAATATACAGTTTTGCATAAAAGGTCCATAACTACAAGACAACATAAAATTTGGAAGATTGGGTTGAATGGACAACTTCTAGGCAATGCTAAATGGTACACTAGAGAAAAGATGAAGAAACAATTTCCTCACCTCATTCAGTACAAGCTTTTGGGGACCAAAAGCATCCCAAAATAGGAAGGTGTGATCTGGTTTAGATCATTATATTGTTTTTCATCCACCTTCATGCCTTTAGAGTGGAAAAATTGAAGGAGACATCTCATGGGAGCATTTTTAGCGGTGGGACCCAGTTTGGTTAACAGGGTCTAAAACCTTTCGCGAGAGTTTTGAGGAATCAAATGAAATTTTTGAGGGTAAAAATTTGTTGCTTTACTACCTCCCTTTTTCATTCTATTCTACACACATATATCTTTCCAATGGTGCAAGAAACACATCAATTAGAGTCTGTATGCAAAAGTTATAATAGTCAAACTTTGACCTTCTTGTTTTCACACCTATAATTTGAGAGGATGTCGCGTCAGCCCACATTATTCGTAGAAAATGGGCTAGCCATGTGTTTTTGATGTAAAAGACTCTAAAATAGTCTATTTTTTAACTCTATTTAAGAGTTGATGTAGTCAAACTTAACCACTAGTAGGTTGTCGAGTTGTGTTATAACCAGGTCACTAGGAGGAAGAGGAATTTCATTCTTTCAAAAGAATTTTATTCCATTGCTGAACAAATATAGCAAGGAGAGATAGGATTTAGAGCACACCTAGAGGATATGTGCACTATAGCAGCCCATGTGCCACATGCATTACTTCCCTGTACTTGTAGCCATATTTTCCAAATAGAGAAAGAGAGGAAAGCAACCTCATCTTCTAGGTGGGTTTTCTCCCGAAAAGGTTTCCTCCTGGGCATATTTTGTGTCATATGTATGTGTGTGTGAGAGATTAATTTGTTAGTCTCTACTTTTGCATATTTTCCATTAGCATGCTTGCACTAATTAAAGTAAAATCTATAGATTTAGAAATTAAATAAAACTGTAATAGTGTAGAATTTTAGGTTTTTAATATAATATTTTCATATTTGTTGTGATGAACTGTCCAGTGGAATATCCATGATAGTTTACAAACCATTCTCTAGGTATATAAATTTTTACATGTCACTTAAAAACTAAACTTTTTAAGATAATTGAAATCTTATATATAATGAAGATGTTAATCACATAGGTTTAAAAAAAGAAAATAAAATAGGGAAACCTAATACAAACAATTTGAGGTTTTAAAGGTAATTTGAAACTATGCACAACGGGATTTTGGAATCACGAGCCAAAAGATGGTCCAATCCAACTCACTGCAACCCGACTATTTTTGAAAATGACTTCCAATAGTCAGCATCAATTCAGATAAGAGAAATGAGGACCGTAAACCCTATGATGTGTCTATGAAGGACAATTTTCCGCATATTTTTATTTGAATTTTTCTTTTGCTTTGGGTGCTATTAGTTCTTTTTATGTTTCTATATTAATATGTATACAATAAAGCATAGTCGTGCCTAGTTAATTTATTTAATATTTATTTTTTGCAAATTTCATAGTGTGTGTGTTTATATATAGTATATATATATATATATATATATATATATATATATATATATTATATATGTGAATTAAAAATTGTATTACGTTACAATGAATCAAGTACATGTACATTGAGAAATTAGTTTCATTAGTCTTAACGGAAATCTAACCAGATCCAATATCTAACCAAGGCCCAACTCAAAAGATAAGAAACCTTAAAATTGACAATACCCATACATTTACTATTGTCTTGTTAAATGAACTTAGGAATGGTCATGGATTCTTTCTAGAATCCTTTTTTTCTTTTTATCTTATGGACATCAATTCATGCTAAGGAGTTTTCGGTAATATATGAAGAGGATACAATTTTCATTTCCTTGAATGAATTCCAATTTTGAAGGTTTTCAATTGTAGCTAATTCCTTATCACTATCTCAGTGATCTGATTCATGGAAACATTTGTGCCCGCTCATTGATGAAGCTAAGACCATGGTTGTGTCTCTTACATCTTTGTTCGAGGGGGGGATCACAACGTCTGAAGGATGAGATGACACTACATGTGGCTAAGTTGAGGTTGAAGGACTTGATTTAGCTAAAGAGATTTTTTGGTGCTCAATGTTATTTGGTTGGTTCATTGAATATTTCCTTTATCTTGTTGAAATTGTTGGATCTTTCTATCCTCGAGACTTATTCCTGGCATCCAAAGGAGGAGAACATCCCTGAGAAGAGGGGCATACATTTTGAAGATGATTGGGATGTTGATAGATCATGCAACAGAAAGTCATATTTTGATAGTCCACTAGTTGCAAAAAAATAATGGCCCTCGAGTTGAGCTGGAGTTTACCCTACACCGCTCTACTGAGTTCTATCTTAACACTTATGTAAGCAAATGTTATAATGCCCTTTTCAAACCTGTTTGCGCCTACATTAATGAAATGACCAATTGAGTTTCCTATATTAACAAAGATATCTGAATGGAGTGGATGAAGAGGAATATTCAAGAGTCTAACACAAACTTGAGTGGGTAAGGATGACATAGAAAGAGGGTTAAAACCACTAAACTATGACTCCTTGCAAAGCTTAGATCTGCCCCAAAACTCAGGGTACTTAGTGAAAATTCCTTCAATAATCCTGATGATATTTAAATTACATCACAAAGAAGCCCTTCGAGCATGAAAATAGATCTGCATTTGGGGTCTTGATTTGATGCACCCGTTCCTAAAACATAGATGCCAAAGGAAAAAAACCCGTTAAAATGATAAATAAAGGCATTTTGTATATAGCCACTGTAGGAAATGTTAGATTGAGGATGATCCACTTTGATAGTTGGAATCTGTTCCTCTTGATCTGCAATAAAGGTTGGCCCTGAGATCTTTTTAGGAGTTGGTTGAAAAACTCTTGGCTTAAGGGCATCCATAAATTTGTTAACCTGAGAAGCAGGGGGTGTACCCAAACCTTGGCTACACTGTTTAATCTTGAAAGTAGGAAGATGGTGGTGTCCTTGGTTATGTCGTAATATATGGGTAAATTTCCTTTTTGAAGTTGCCTACCACCATGCACGAGACACTTAAAAATAAAAGGGATTATTTTCCAACCTTGAATTTTGGTAGCAATTGTAGATACTAGATTAGTTGCTTTCACCTAAAAATAGAAAGTATCACCAACGAATGACCTCATGAAGATTAAGAAATGCAAGAGATTTAGAGCAATGGCCTTAACATATATGCACGAAGAGCTTTATTTACCAGATGTGGAATAAAAGCAACAAGATAAAAATGATTAGGACCAATGGCATAATCTTGGAGCAAAATATCTCTCAAAAGCAAAGTAATGACTAGGGACATTATCCTTTTCACGGTAACAAGCTAAATTCATTCAAATAATATTTAATATAGATAGATTAAATGATATATAAAAAAAAAACTAATTAATTCTTTTAAATAATCATCCACAAAAAATATATTTATATTATAGTTTTTATTTATAATTTAAATACAAATATTTTTTTAACTTAAAAAATATATTCAATTTTTTTTTTTTTAATATCTGCGAATATTAAAAATATTAAAATGTACATAATCCAAAATGTATAATCTACCCATACCAGCTTATAAGAACATCATTGCCATAAAGAAACGTAAATATTTCTCGTATATATTATCCCACTCTAAATTAATTTTTTTCCCTAGGTTCATTGGTAAAAGGTACACTTTAGTCACGTTATTTCCTGCATTTCGAAATTATGGTGCCTAAATTTGAAATATAAATAAATTAACTTAAAAAAATAACGTCTCCGTCATTTTCTCCTTCTAGTTCTGTGATATAAATCGGAGTAACTCAGTCTCAAAAAAGAAAGACGGAAAAGTGATTTAAGGAATTCAAAGAATTGTTTTTTTTAGCTCATTTACACGATTACGGCTAACTAGATTGCTCATCCGAGGTTCCGAATGACTTTTAACGCCAGTTCACGTTAAAGGTTGTTGCACCCGACATGAATTCCTTAGAAGTCGCTGTAATATGGTACTCCCAGATAAAATTTTGCTATAAGAAGGTACGGATGTCACACACCTTGAACCTAGTTATTTTTAAATGTATAAACCTTTAACAATGTAACGCTTAAAATATGCAAGTTGCTAACCTTATCGACAACAAACACTCAAGGTCCCACCGCTTGTTTCACACATTCAAAGGAAAACCCACTGAATAAGTAAATGGTTTGCTTCGACGTGTTCTCTGCAGGATATCGGGTTCGGTTGTTTAACGTTGAAGGTCACACTCTGAATCTCATCTACCTCTCCCTGGAATACAATGGGTATCCAAATTCAATTTTTGAATATGTCCTCCTGCTTTACCAGAGGAAGCTCTGTGTCAGTAAAGACCAGGGACTCAAGAGCCGTCAGTGATTCAAAAGATAACATGATGAAATCTGAAGAGAATCTTGCAGCAGAATCCCAAGCGAGTTGTTTCATCTCGCAGGGCAGCTCAAAATCTGAATACAGTATAAGGTCTGTGACAAGCCTGCAATCAGAATTTGATATTTCTTCTCAGCAAAGCATTCAATCACAGCCGAGTGTTTGTTCACATAGCAGTCTAGCATCAATCCCCTCTCTTGAGATCAGAGATTATGAGTCTCTGACGACCAACAGCGGAGGCATCGTTTGCCGATGCGTAGCTACACTGAGAGGCCATGGTGGGTGCGTTTTTTCTCTAGCAATGGAGGGGAACCTACTGTACAGCGGGTCTTCCGGTAATGATATCCGGGTATGGAGACATTCCGAGCTCAATGAACACTGCAAGTTTCGCGGCGGGGATGGGGTTGTGAAGTGTATTCTGGTTTCTGGCGACAGGATTTACAGCGCGCATCAAGATCACAGAATCAGAGTTTGGAAACATGCCGAGAATATACAGCTGTCCAGCCACAAACTGGTGGCTACCATGCCGACCCTCAAAGATTATGCAATGAACGCCATAATGTCTAACAAATATGTTCAAGTGCGCAGGCACAAGAGGGCTCTGTGGATCGAACATGTGGACACCATATCGGCTCTGTCAATTGATAGAAAGGGATTTTTATACTCGGCTTCATGGGACAGGACGGTGAAGATCTGGAGGCCTTCCGATTTGAGGTGCGTTGAATCTTTCCGGGCACACGACGATGCCATCAATGCGCTTGTGGTTTCACCAGATAGTTTTGTTTACACGGGATCTGCGGATTCCAGAATCAAAATCTGGGCAAAGGCCTCAAGCGAGAGAAAACATTGTCTGGTTGCCACGCTTGAGAGACACAAATCTTCCATCAATGCATTGGCTCTCAGCCCCAACGGCTCCATTCTCTACTCTGGAGCTTGTGATCGGTCTATCATTGTTTGGGAAAGGGAGGGGAGCGCGCGGCACATGGCCGTGTCAGATACCTTGAGAGGCCACAAGCGTGCAATTCTATGCTTGGCGACTGTTGCAGAATTTTTATGCAGCGGATCGGCGGATAATACTATTAGAATGTGGAAAAAGGGACAGGGAAACACACATTGCTGTTTGGCGGTTCTAGAAGGTCACAGAGGACCTGTTAAGTCTATTGCGGTGTCTTTAGACAATGTGATGGGATGCCACGTCTACAGCGGTAGCCTGGATCATGACATTAAGCTTTGGTGGGTCTCTTCAAATAAAAGCAGTTCCGTTGATCATGATGAGGATCCCAATAATGGCACTCGTTTGAAAACCATAGACTCCCTTGAGTAAAGCGGTTTTCATTCTTTCAAGCCATATAAAATCATTACAAGCTTATGTGCAAAGCCAGATTTTGGTATGCCGTGATTGACATTTTTAGATTCTGGAAATTGCTGCAATATCCGCATTACGTGTTAACTGACTACAAATTTCCGGTTTTTGATCGCATATAATAGCGATCTACGAATGACCAGAAAAATGCCAGATCTATTTTACCCATATTTATGAAGTCTGTATCAAGGTGTAATATATTATGAAATTTGAGGTTTACTTTTTAATAGTTGATGTTCTCAAAATGAATGACTAAACGGGATTTTTGATAACTTAGTTTAATCGACTCACAGAGAGTGTTGTTTATTTGAAAGATCTAGTTAAAAAAAAACAGACGAAACCTGATCTAGGAAAGCCCTGTTCATGTTTTCCTGCCATATGTTTTCATGTGATACAGGAGCATTACAAGTAAATATGCATGACAAAATGTCGGTATTCCATGATTGCTTCCGATGCTACACCTCTCTGTAGAACTGTCTGGAAACTGCCGTTTATCAGCATATGTGTACTGATATAATATATATAATCTATGATGGCCTAAAAAAAGACGAAATATATTTTATTCCAGATTTATGATGCGTGGCATCATGATCAGGGATCATAAAATCTTGAGGTGAGAAATTTCAGTGATTTGTGTTCTCATCAGTCACTATACCGAATCTCTGATGATTGATGATTTATAGTGATTGTTGTTTGCGTGTTTCAAAAGATGTTATAGATACTCAGAGATGTAGTCTAAGTGAAAAAAATTCCTGGGGTTGAAATTTGATCATATCCTCCATTAAGGGAAGCTCTCTTCCCGATGTTACAGTTTTCTGAAGTACAGTTTGGAAACTGCAGAATTGATGAAATATTTTTGTTGAGGTAATCAATATTTTTGGAGTTATAATTTTATTAATATATTACAGAGTATAAGTTATTGACTGGCATACATTGCCCAATGTATTAATGGAGTTTTTGCTCTACACATATTTATAACCTTTTTTGATTTAGTGAGTGACATAAATTGTCCAATGTATTGATGTTGTTTTAGCTCTACAAATATTTATAGTCTTTTTTGATGCTTTAACTGTGCAAATTAAAAATTGACTATTAAAATTATGAGATTGAATTTTGTACTTGGTTAAATTTAATTACTGGCATACACTGCCCAACGTATTAATGGATTAATGGAGTTATAGCTCTACAAATTATTGATTGCCTTCCCTGATGTTCCTATTGTCCAAACTAGAGATTGGTCACTAAAGTTATGAGGCTATTGGCAAAATAAAAAAAACTTGTTTATTTTATATTACAAGACTAGTTCTGAATGAGAATTAAAATGTGTAATAATTTATGTTTTAAATTTGTAATCAAATTCTAATAATTAAATAAAGTTAAAATGTGACAAAATCCCCTTTAGGTACTTAGATAATGATAATGGAGATATAATGGGAGGTTTGGGAAGAGCCCCTTGGCATAGGGACACAGTATAATCTTCATAATTTTCTGCGGTTTGATAGGGTTTTTAGTTCATATTTTTGATAGGTTAGAGTATTTTCATGGTACTGATTAGAGATCGAGGGATATATAATTCATGGTATGATTTGAAATATAGGGATACAAAACATTTCAGCAGAATTTGCTGAGAGGTATTTAGCATTTGTGGATGATTAGTGTCATTTGTATATGTCATTGATGTATGTTTGTTGAGCACTGATAATTTAGAATAGAATGGCATTTTGTTTTTTATGTGAATCTCTTTATAGTAGTAAAGAAGTGGAGCTAAAAATAAGGGGATAAGCTTTCTAGCTTTCTCTACTTTATCAAATTCAGTGGTTTAAGTGGTCAATTTAGGTTTGAGGTCTCATAGAGGTCATGGTTTTGGTTTCGAAAGTAGTTTAACTTTATTGTTTAAAACAAGGTGGTTCCCTCTATTTGTTCTCTATTCTTCAGGGTTTCCTTTGTTTGTTGACCTTTTGATTTGATCTTTATTTCACATTTTCTATAAGTTAAAATGTTCTTCTCCATGTTTGTGTTTAGTTTTCTGAGTGATATTTCCATGTTTGGTGTGTGATTTCCTTCGATTTTAATATGGTCATGTCCAAGAATAACACTTGAATAGGGAGGGGAATTAAACCATTGACTTAACATCTAGTAGTGTCTCAATAGCACACCCAATCACTGTCTATCCATGACCCCATAGATACTCTAGGATTTTCTACATGGAGAGTCTTCTTAGATTTTCATACAATGCTGATCCTACCCTTACTTTGTTCATTACGCTCTTGGCACCTTGCGTCCTCTTAGCTACCTTTGTTTTTATCATTTCTTATGACCTCTTGCTAGTCTACTAGTTTAATGGTTCATCTTGGTGAGGGAGACAAATTCAATATCTCCCTTCTAGTTCAAGAACCCAACTTATCCATTGTGGTTTATGTTCAGTCTACCCATCTTCTACTACGTAGAGAAATTAAAAATGTAGAGAAAGAGGCCATAATTAAAAGACGCTTCATTGCAACAACACATGTTGAAGAAGAGGTCGGGTGTTTGGGTGCCAGATACGACAGATACCAAAACCAAACAAACATGTTATATGTAGAAAATGGATATCTATTGGAAGCTCAAAACAATAATGGGGAAAGCCTTAGTAAAATGGTCAAAAACACAACAAGAAATGTCCCTATCCATTAACTAAATGCAATGACACAATACTCTTTTGATAAAAAGAGCCTCTATCATTACTAAGACACCAATAAACCTTTGAGTGTCCATCTAAAAAAAGAAGATAATATATATTGCCTAAAAAAATAACCCTTCTTTACTTTTTTCTTAAAAACAAAAATTATTAATTAAAATTTACCTTATAAATAGTTAAATTATTTTAAGATATATTATATCTTTAATATTGTTATCCAATTCAAACCATATAAACAAACAAAACTATATTATTATTTCACTATTTTAATTTGTCCACTTATAATTCAGAACATATAAAATATAATTTCTCTAATTTAATAGAAAAATATTAATAATAATTGAAATAAAATAAAATTCTACAAATACGCAAAACACGCCCCCAATCTATCAATATGAATTATGTGATATACAACCAGAAATTTTGTTTTTACACAAACAATTAGCTTATTTCGATAAGTTACATTGTAGCACACTTTCATTGTGTGGACATGAATGTGTTGCAGAACGAACAGAGTAGTGCATACGTATGAAGAAATGGGGATTTATGGAAAAGAGAAGTTTAATACATATACTTCAAAAAAATTGTGCAATAACGAGAATCAAACACGCGCTGCCATCCGGATGTTCTTCATTTCGCCATCAGTAGCTCTTTTATTATGTGACCTCCCGCTGGCTCCTCATGGTTGTCACCGCATTCTATTACTCTTCACCGTTATTCTTACTCATTTCCACGAGATGAATACTTAGAACACTCGCATTACATCATGGTATAAAAATAAATAATGCTTATCGGAAAACCGATTGCTATAGTGCCTGACAGACCCTCTGGGCGGGGACTAACTAGCATACCCCCGAAGCCAGGGAAGCGAGGGAAGCGAACTATAGAGAACACTATGTATTGCATTTTTTTCCTTTATTTTCGTTGGTTTTTTTTTAATTTTATTTTATTTAATATTTATGCTCGTGTATGAAGAATAATTTGGGGGATTGTATGTACATAATTCACTTTAAAAGTTAATTGAAAATAATATATTGAAAGTAGTAAAAAAGTTAATAACTTAATTACTAATGTGATAATGCGTTTAAATTTTTTTATTAACTATAACAAATCTCTTAGAGTTAATGAGCGCTGGTTTTCATTTAGTAAAACTTTGAAGAAGCTTCATTCCTACATTTATTGTAACGCCTTAGAGGATTGCGATGGGCGGGCGCCGGGCGATCAGGCGGGCGCGCATGACGGGCGCGTGCCAAACGGGTGCACGAAGGCACCGTCGCACAAAATGCGACATTACTCCAAACAGGTTGCGATGATAAGCGAGCGACTTGGGAAAAATGACGATCGTCGAAGCAAACTTATATGGCGTTGAGAGGAGACTTGCGTGAAGGCAAGCCGACTTGGAAAGGAGCTTTTGTGGGCGCGTTGCGATGGCGTTGGGGTGTCGGCCAAGGGGCTTCGCCCACCACTCAACCCACGAAGGGAGCGTATAAATGGATGAGTGTGGGAGCTCATTTCAACAACGAACTTCGCTCACTCATCTTCGCATAAGGAGCAGACTACAAGTGCGCAAAGAGGTCTAGTAGGAGCGCATATCTCATGCGCTAAACTTGGGTCTGGTTGCACGGTTGTGAGTGGCTTCTGGAAAGATGAAGTGTTGGCAGGTGTGCCATGGGTGAACGTTGAACGTGCAGGTTTTGTGCAGGACTTGGGTAAGGGTGTTAGGTGGCTCGGGTGAGCACTGCCCTTCATGCAAGAGTGCACAAATGTTGTAAAGGCAGTTCTATGCCTCATATTGTAAAATTGGCTAAGTGTTGCCTTGGAGATTTGCCAAGCACACTTGTATTGTAAAAACTGATATTCTTAATAAACGGTTGGGTAGACTCACATTACGAGGAGTTGCCCCTCCCCTTTATACTTGTTGCAATTGTTGATGTTCTTGTTTTATAATTGCGATGGTTAATGAATGAGTATGGGCTTCATTAATTATAAAGGATAAATACATGTTTTACTTGGTTGCGAAAATCAAACTAAGTATCGGTTGTGAATTAGGCGTAGTCTGCACACATAAGTATTGTAAAAAAGAAAGTGTGGGGTGGTGCCGCACCTTGCCGGCACGGTTGGAAGACCACCGTAGGCTTGGGGGCGTGACAGTTGGTATCAGAGCTTGTGTTGAAGCTACTACACAACTTCACCTAAGTGAAGCTGGTATCAGAGCAGGCTGATGACCGGGTTGATGAAGTGCTGAAGCATTGAAGTAGCTCGGTTGGCCTTGGTTTGAGCAAGGTTGCTCGTGACAGTGGAGCCAAGTACTTGCAGGTGAAGGAAGCTAGTTTCGCATAAGTGGAACAAGGGTCGGTTCATGATTGCACGATGCTTGGTGAAGCTGGTAAAGGTTGGAACCGGGTGTCGTAGAATTAGGCAGGCGGTACTGCGTGCTGGTCATACGATTTGGGCACTTGTGAGGTGGGCAAGTGGGACTGCGTGTGGGCAGGTATACACGGTTTGGGCGTCTGAACGAAGTACGAACCGGGGAAGACGAAGCACAAGGCATGGCAGGTTTGGAAGAATGTGAAGGGAAGCTCTTGCTTACCTTATACAGGTTGAAGCAGTTGAGAAAGGAGAATCCTCGGATTCAATAAGAGCTTGCAGTCTTGGAAAAAAATGTTGAAGATGAGCTTCTTCAACTTGGTTGGACAATGGAGCAAGTCGAAGTTGCAAATTGTGCTACCAAGGAAGAGGAAGTCTTGATGATCGAAGATGTTGCAGACATGATCGTGATGGAGGATGAACTTGAGTTTGATCAAGTTGGACCAGGATCGTACCATTTGTAGACATGTATGGATGAGGGTACTCTCATGCAGTAACCTCATGATGATGGTGATGTAAGTACTATTGATACATGTGTTTCATTTGAGTATTTGGTAGATGGACCGTGTGCAGGGAAGAGCAAAGCCAGTTTGCTGGTGCTAGGGAACATCTTACCATGGATGTTTATGATGAGGCCTTGTATGGAGAAGCAAGGATTGTTGATTGTTGTAGGACTTGTTGGGGTTGTTTGTGACCTTGGGGGAGAAGGTACAAAGGCCCGTGACAAGGGTGGAACTTGATAATCGTTGTGGAGGAATGGGTCATGCTTTAGCCACATGGCTAAGTGCCCGGCATGACTCATGGACAATTTGAAGCGCACACACCTGAGTTGCTTGGGTGGACTTCTCATGGCCGAGACTAAGAGTAAGTCTTGGTTGGACACTTTGGTGGGGGAGCTATGATGGAGAGACTCATGTGATGATGATGTTTTGGGTGGACTTCTCATAATCTTGGTGACACTTAGGTGGAGGAGCTATGATGGAGGAAACTCATGACATGATGATATGGTTGGGTGACCGAGTTCACTAGACCGAAGATTGCAGCTAGGATAGGGATGACCAATGGTTGTGATGGGTCTACTTGGTTGGGCTATATGGACAACTTAGTCATGGACATCAGGTTGGAGACATGGAGACATGGAGCATGGCAGTCTTATGCAAGGACATATTGTGGGTGCACTTGTGGAGATGTCGCTTATGGGCATCCGATGAGGTGTACCAAGGCATGGATGTTGTGCAGATAGATGTGCTTGTGTGACATTGATACTTATTGCTTATAAGCCTATGGGGAGGTTGTACACTCTTGTGAAACAAAACCATGGACTTGGATGGAGTTGTGAGCAGGCTATGGGGCATTCTTACTACATGGAGAGCTGAGGCATCTTGCAAAGACCTTTGGGTGGAGACTTGTATGCTTGCTAGAGTGTTGGTTGAGGATGACTTATGGAGCTCATGATGACATGAGATTGTTGTGATTTCTAGGAGACTTCATATATGGTGGACTTGGAGGATCTGATGCATTGAGGCGCTGAGGCCGGAGGCTTTGGTGCAGGATGGGGTGCACACTTTCAAATTCCATGTATGGGCATGGCTTGAAAGAGTGACTTGATGTGGAGGATCAGTATGAGGCACTTTGAGGTGATGGAGTTACAATGATGATGATACCTTGGTGGCTACACTTGGGTATGGGTTGAGCCGAGACTCAACTACTTTTACACATGGGAGCTGATTGATCTTTGATCATGGGCAGCACATGGAGACATGAGAAAGGTGTTCTCTTGAGGCACTTGACTTGGTGATGAGGTTCTCTCTTGGGACACTTGACACTTGATGGAGAAGTGTTCTCTTAGAGAACTTGGCAGACTTGAGGTATGGCACATTGCAGATATGATGGAGGCAGCTTCATGGAAATGGATGTCGCAAACCGAGAGTTGGAGTTTGATGAGTTGGTCTCTTCATATGGGGGAGGCACACTTATGGATGATGTTGGGATTGATGTGGTTGATTTCATATAGCACATTGACACCAAACATCATGGACATGTTGCAGATGAGATGAGGACTACTTCATGGACCTGAGCATGGTTTACTTATGAGGATGGATTCTTGATCGAGTTGAGGATGTGGCAGGATGCTTTGAGGAACAACTGATGGTGGCATGAGGATGTTCACTCTCATTGTTTGAGCGTGATGGTTGGACTGATCACCCGACTAGTTCAAACATGGGGACTAGTAGTGTACATGAGATGTGTTGGCATTGCGTTGGAGTATCATGGCAGCAGGTTCACATGGGAATGGAACATGATGAGGTCAACATGATATGTTGCAATAAGCATGTAGCTTGAGATGGAGGGGCCAGCCTTCCACGATGGAGCAACATGTCGGGATTGTGACATGATGGTTGATTGTCATGGATTGAGAGGACTTCCGATTGTTGAGATGAGATGTTGGCACATGATTGAGATGTGCTAACACTTGTTGACTTATCATGGGCAGTTTGCACATGATGGAGTGGACACTTTGTTGCAGTGGACATGTAGCTTGATGTTGAAAGGATCAGCCTTTCATGGTGGAGAGCAGCATGTAGAGATTGTGGCAGGTGGCAGGTGGTCATGGACATCTATGACATACTTTGGTATGTACTATCTTGGTAACAGTTGGTCACTTCGATGAGACATGGTGGAGATGGAGACCTACATATGTTGCAGGATGTTTGCCATATGTGAGGGGAGTTGACATCATGGATTAATGCTTGGAGTTGGGATGTTGTCGAGGACAACAAAAACTTCAGGTGGAGGAGGATGTAACGCCTTAGAGGATTGCGACGAGTGGGCGCGCACGATGGGTGCGTGCCAAATGGGCACATGAAGGCACCGTCGTGCAAAATGCGACATTACTCCGAACAGGTTGCGACGATAAGCGAGCGACTTGGGAAAAATGACGAGTGTCGAAGCAAACTTATATGGCGTTGAGAGGAGACTTGCGTGAGGGCAAGCTGACTTGGAAAGGAGCTTTTGTGGGTGCGTTGTGATTGCGTTGGGGCATCGGCCAAGGGGCTTCGCCCACCACTCAACCCACGAAGGGAGCGTATAAATGGATGAGCGTGGGAGGTCATTTCAACAACGAACTTCGCTCACTCATCTTCGCATAAGGAGCACAAGTGCGCAAAGAGGTCTAGTAGGAGCACATATCTCATGCGCTAAACTTGGGTCTGGTCACACGGTTGTGAGTGGCTTTTGGAAAGATGAAGTGTTGGCAGGTGTGCCATGGGTGAACGTTGAATGTGCAGGTTTTGTGCAGGACTTGGGTAAGGGTGTTAGGTGGCTCGGGTGAGCACCGCCCTTCGTGCAAGAGTGCATAAATGTGGTAAAGGCAGTTCTATGCCTCATATTGTAAAATTGGCTAAGTGTTGACTTGGAGATTTGCCAAGCACACTTGTATTGTAAAAACTGATATTCTTAATAAGCGGTTGGGCAGACTCACATTACGGGGAGTTGCCCCTCCCCTTTATACTTGTTGCAATTGTTGATGTTCTTGTTTTATAATTGCGATGGTTAATGAATGAGTATGGGCTTCATTAAGTATAAAGGATAAATACATGTTTTACTTGGTTGCGAAAAACAAACTAAGTATCGGTTGTGAATTAGGTGTAGTCCGCACACATAAGTATTGTAAAAAAGAAAGTGTGGGGTGGTGCCGCACCTCACCGGCACGGTTGGAAGACCACCGTAGGCTTGGGGGTGTGACATTCATGCTCAACACCAACCATATTTATGATACTCATGGATTTATATATGATTTATATATGTTAAGTGTAGTTTAACGAGGCGAAGTTGTCTAGAAAGATATAGAAATTCTGGTCATATTTAGAAAAAATCCGACAAAGATTTTTGTCAATCCAAGTTATAGTTGTTAAATTTCAAAATTTTAGGTGTCTTAGATGTTTTTGATGGTGCTGAATCCATTTTCACCATCAAAAACACAATTCAAACACTGCATCTATAAGAATTTTTGAAATATTTTTGCCCGCATTTCAGCAACTTTTGACCATCCGGGGAATTCCTCTGCCTCTTTAGACAACTCCTATATGTTATAGCTACAAAAGAGAGATAAAAGCCCATTAAAATATTAAAAATATTCTTATTATCTGTGAAGCATCATAATAACTTTCAGGTTGGTTCCAGGATTATCCATACATATTGAAATATCCACAATCCCAAGATTCTCAATTCTCAACTCTGTTGATATGGTATCTCTTGTTAACCACAAATCCAACTTTGCATCCTCCATAAAAATGCTAGATTGTACAATTTGTGCTAGATAAAGGGTTCAAGACAACCTTCATACATCCTATCTCACTAATTCTACCACATACAAGTAATGGGTATCCTTAAATCCTCTAAAACCTACATCGAGTCCCTGAACAACTTTGTCAATGCCAGCCTTAATCAACAACTCTGTACTACTATTTTATTTTTTCACACCATACATACTTTATATTCACTTCCTAACATTCCCTTCTTCCATTCCCTTATCCCAATTTGTGGCCAACTAAAGGCGCAACCATGCTCGCTTTTCACATAGTATTTTGGTGTGCGTTAGCCAAATTCTGGTTGATTACCATGCTTTAGATTCATAAATTAATTTTGGTTAATGTCAAGAATAATATATGCTCATAGTCCTTTTAATAGGTTGTAATACTCTTGGTTACTTTAATTACAACTTTAACATTTGGTTGAAAAAGTTAATGAAAGACAGATAAATAAATAAATAAATAAGTAGAGGGAAAATGATACGTTATAAAATAGTATTTTATTTTTATTTTAAAAAGGAGAGAAAATGAAATGAGGAATTATTTTAGTATATTAATCTTCACATCAAAGTTAAATATAAACTCAAGAGATGAAAGTTAAATGTAAACTCAAGAGATTAACCCTTAACTGTAATGAAAAAATAATTGGAGTTTGTTGTGCTTGGTGAGGGAGACATAAAACAAAGAATATCCTCCTTCAATTTGTATTCTTTTGGGAGAAAAAGAGAAGCAAGACATTTTGACACACCGCAAATAATTTTTTATGGTTGTAGATAAATTCCATATTGTGGATTCTATGGAAAATAGAATTATGGAATAAAGACAGATCTTGAGCAAGAAAATATTAGTAGGAGAGAAATATTGGTAAAAACCCAAGAAAATTTAGGGGTGCTACTAAGGGTTTAAGACGTAAAAATCTAGGGAATAACTCTCTAGCTGAGATATTATATTTCCTGACATTTGGGCATAGCTCAAGAGGAACAAGTAAAAAATGGTTTCGGCCTTGGGTAGAATGTTAAGACCCTTAACATAATTCTAAAAGACACATATAAATGTAGGTTAATTTTCTGCAAACAAGGGTAAATGCGAATATCTTCATTATGTATATGGAAGATTAGTGTATTTTGCAGAGAATGAGAATACTTATGAAAGTGTACTAATATGTGAGTATAGAGTTTGCGTAATAGATAACAATATGAAAAGGGTCCGTGGAATCAACTACGTAATTATTCAAGACTGATCTAACAATAGAATAAATATCTTTAAAAAAAGCATTAAATTGAGTATATAGCACGTAACGCTTAGTCCCCTAGTATACAATGTGTATTGTTGTTGCATTATTCCTTAAGGGTATATAAATGTAATAAATGTATTGCTAATGCATTGTTCCTTTATATAAGGTATATAAATGTAGTTAATATATTATTAGTATAATGTGATAAAAAAGGAAGTCCATCATTCATGTTAGGAAGAAAACGTATGATAAAATCTTCTTATGGTATAGCTCCGAGTCTTGAACATAAATAATTTGGATTCAGGGGAAAGTTTGGGGTTTTTTCTTTTTAAAAGATTCTTTGAGTTAACTATGGTTTTCTAAAATGCTTCACAAAAAATATGTTAAAATAGTTATAAGGAAAATACCATATATATAGAAAAACATTATATGCATTGATTATATCTTGATGAATTTCAAATGTAAAGAAGAGAAAAATTGTAAGATAGGTAATGAGCTAAAATATAAATGTCATGAAGAAGCAATATTTCATCCATCTCTTTCATTGTTGAGAAGCAAAGAACAAAATAGTGTGTAAAGAACATTTGGTAATAATTATGTATAACACTTTCCTATATTTTATCTATCTCTTTCATTGTTGAGAGGCAAAGAACAAAATAGCATGTAAAAGACAGTTGGTAATAATTATGCATAACACTTTCCTATGTATATTAAGGGAAAATAAATTCAAGAAATCTATTACGGTAGAAGGCATGAGCATTGTAATCCTATTTGAATATTGACTTCATTATTATGTTAAAAACAAAACAATGTACAGTTCCATTCAAAAGAAAGTGTTCATAAGTGCAGTCAAGAAAATGAAATATGTCTTTTCATAACAACCTGAATTCATAGGGTTATATTCAAGAGTAATATGAATATAAGGGGAAGTTATAACACTAGTTCCCTGTAGATAATAATGTGCATGAAGTTGTGGTAAGATATAGAAATAGCTAGGTTGAGACTTAAAAGAATGTGACACCAAGAAAAAAAAAGTTGTAACCAATTATTATTCCCTAGCCAAAGTTACACTTTAAAAACCCTAATCTCATCAACCACAAGAAATATAGAAATTTTTTTAGCTGCAAGGTGCTTTGCTACTTTGGTGTGGAACTCTAGTTTCATTAGAGACCAACCTAGAAGTTAAAAGAAGGAATTTTGTAAAGGAAAACCCTAGAGGGTTTGTTTATAATTTAAAGAAGAAGATCTAGTATAAGTTCTTGAGCCTTCCGTTTATACCTGAGAATTTAAACACGAAATGGTGTTAGAAAAGAGAACCCACATCACTATACAACAACTAAAGGGGAAAAAGATTGGCATTAAATTGAAAATTACCTATATTACGTCCATGACATAATAATTCGATGGAAGCATGCCTTGCATGCAAACATAAACATATTTACAATGGGTAAAACCCTTATATATATATATAAAATCGTAATAAGCCTATGAAAGTAGAAGAGAAATCCTAAAGAAAATTACCTCATGGTTTAACCGAAGGAACTCAGAAACCTCTTCCTTGGAAGGTCGCCATAATTTTTAATGCACCTAGTGAAAAGCAGTTGGATAGCCCTGGTTATTATGCCTCCATGAGTAAAATGGGGTAATGTTTATTTAAAAAAAAAATAACAAATACAACATATACTCGTACAATACCTAAAAACCAATAGAAATGTTAAGAACTAAGAGGACTTACCATAAAAGATTACTCTAAAGAGTCACAGCCCGTCCCAATGGCAGTTTAGAGAAGCTTCTGATAGAATGATCATCGAAGAACCACTGGTAAATGAGGGAAAACTCTAGTAAGGTTTTGGTTGGGAGTAGCGCTCTAGACTAACTTGAGCAAATGCAAATGAGGTGGTTCCAATGAGGTGGGGTGAGGTGGTTTACCCTAATCCCCACTGAAACAATCTACACCGCCCAACATGAAGTGGGATTTGGAGCGTCAAGGGTACCAACATATATATATACTCTGGTTACAAATAGACAAATGCAAAAATAACACATGATGAACAAAAACAAGTAAAAGTAATATATTCATAAGTTCCTTACGTATTGTTACCTAGTGGTCAAACTTAATGTGAATATGATTAAGGGTATGATGGTCTTCAATGTAACAATTTTGGTCAAAATCCATATAAAAGTTAATAAAGGAAAAATATTTACCAAGGTCATGGGACACTTATTCTAAGTTGAATGTTGGGACAAAGCATAGTGACGGGCATCACTGGTGATTGATTAATGTCTAAGGAAAATGGAAGAAAAAATGGAAAAGGCTTTTGAAAGGCAAAGTGGCATTTTGGCACATTTATTTATGAAAATAATGGAAATTAGAAGAAAAGGGAGGTGAAAAGTCACATGTTGCATGTGAGGAGGAAAATGAAGGAAAATAATGGAAAAATGAAGAAAATAGAGGCCTCTTTGACAAAAAATCTTATGAGGATGAGTTGGTAGCTTTTTATTGGTTTAGTTTTGGATTTTTCATTCTATTCTCTCCCTCTCATACTCTTGGACATTTCGAGTTTTCTTGGAGTACTCTTGGAGAGTGTGGCATACTTGGATGATTGGAGTAAGAAGACAAAGGAAGAGCAAGACACTACAAGGCAACATCGGGATCAGAAACTACAATGGGCTTTTCTTGTAGGTGTTGAGTTGTATTTATGTTTTCCTCACTATTTTTTGCATGTATGACATATGCATGTGGTTTATTGGTCATGATTTGTCATTGGCATGGAGGACCATTGGATTGATAGTGGCTTTTCATAGCCTTGCCATTTCTAGCATAACCATGGTGTTGTGGGTTCATTTCTTTGCTTTTCTGGTGCGTTTTCATGTTTCATTTAGATTGGGTTGAGTTACTAGTTCCTTGAAGCCTTGGTTGGACAAATGCTCTAGAAGCCCTCTAAGAGTTTGGTTTGAGATACTAGTCCTGAAAGCCTTGGTTGGAAAAGCACTATGGAATCCCTTGGTGGGTTGAGTCACTAATCCTAAAATCCCTTGGTGCGTTGAGTTACTAGTCCTAGAAGCCCTAGTTTGACAAACACTATCAAGGCTCGACAACAACTATGGGTTGAGTTACTAGTCCTGGAAGCTGTAGTTGGAACAAATGCTCTAGAGCCTTGGAAGGCTTGGGTAGAGACAAATCTAATGATGGTTTGTGATGTATGACTGTGAGGTGGAATCATTGTTTGATGGATTGAGGTGATTTGGCCTCTGGAAACCCTAGTTCAGTTTTGATGGATTGTTTCATGAGATACCACATTCATGCTTGGAATATGGCACGAGGGTAACTAGTTGAAGATAGATTTGGCTCAATAGTGTCTATGGTCGGGTGGTTCATGGAAGTCCCAAACATGGCTGGTCTTTGCATCATTAATATGAGGTTATTTCTCCTTTTTAATTCATAAGTATTATACTAGTTTATATGTGGATTATATGGTTGTTCTATGCTTAGCATCTCTATTGTTATTATGCTCATTATGAACATGTATTATGACAATGGCCATGTTTTGCCCATATCATGTTTTTACTTGTAAATGAATGAACAATGTATTTATGGTCTAATAGATGAAATTGCAACTAATGTGTTGAGGCATCAATGCTTCTTAGTGATTCTCATATAATTATAAGACTCTATGCTCAGTTCTTTTGTTAAGACTTGTAGCTTTCATGTTTGTGACATGTTTGACGAAATTCCTGTCATTGATAGTAGGGGTTCAGTCTGTTAGAAAATTATATATTACGGAGCAATGGAACACATGAAATAATGCAGAAATATAAACACAGAAAACGCACAAAATAAGAGAGACACAGATATACGTGGTTCACCCAGTTTGGGCTACATCCACCCCGAACAACCAGTCCTTCCTTTCTATTATCCAGCAAAATGAAGAGACACAACCTACAGGAAATCCGCTGTAATATCCTCTGTCTTCTCTCACAGTCTCACCTCTCTGTTTCTCGCTCACACTGAATACACATCTATCTCACAGCCTCAAATACAATACCCTCATACAAAGAGAGGGGTTGCCTTCTAGGACAAAAAACCCTAAACTAAACATAAGTTCTACCGTCAGATCATTTGTCTAATGAACGGCCCAGATTGACTAGAAATTACTATACTTTTACAAGGCAAATTTACAGCTGTTTTTAGCTTCGGGGGCGCTGCCCCCAAAACCCCCCACCAGGGGGGGGCTCCCAAAGGTCGCAACCGCCCCCCCTTGGACCCCCCCCTGCAGCGAATATTTTACGGGCGGC
>APFE030346807.1:299464-372203 GCA_000404065.3 Pinus taeda
CGCCCCCATTTTGAACTGGGGTCCAATGTGGCGGTACTTTTGAATATAGAAGATAATCAGGGTCCACACCCAACAATAAGACTCAAGAATACCCATAGAGCTCTAGTATAACAACATCATACAACATAAGTAAAGTCTGTACATTAAACATTGATGAAGAAAAAAAGTATGATTGTGCATTTTATGCATAAACAATGTTGATTCAACATATTGACACACTAGTCATAAAGGGTAACTCTTGTAATGGAAGTAAGCTTTCTGATTTAATGGAACTTCAAGCAAGTAGAATCACAAACAAGTTTATCTCGTCAAATTTATTCATAATCCATATCACGAAGTAAACATTAGGAAGAAAATGTACATAGAGGTAAACCATAGGAAAATAATGAAAATAGTTTGACAGAGACGGTTAAAGATCTATCAATTACAATATGATGTATAATATTGAATTTAACAAAAGGCGTTCTTCTCTATCATCATTCATCACCAAATAATTCAACCCTCAATACAGCAAGGAACTAATAGTAAAATAATATTGATATCGATAGTCATGCATAGAGGAAAAACCTTTCTTAAATTATAAAGGGATTCACAAGTCAAAGGAACTTGAACTGAGTAGTTCATATCTATACAGTGAACAAAAAATGTACAACTAGTAAAGGGTGCAATGCCATTTACCAGTTAGAATAAAATATAATATGGAAGTGGCACATTTGGAGACAAAAATAAATTCAGGAGGGGAAGAACCTCTCCCAGGAATGAAAAAGAAAGTAAAAATGAAAATAATACAATCAATGTCTTTGCTCCCTAACATTTTTCAGTATATACCCCGAGGAAAAATTAAAAATACCCCGATGGGTGGAAGCGAACTTGACAAACCTAGAAAGGACCTGAAAGGCAAAGAGGGAATAACAATATGTGAGTAATATGCGAAGATGTCTCATGAATCTGACACCAACCTGGAAGAGGAGCGATTGTTAGATGAGCCAGGTGTGGAACCAAAGCCTCATCATGCTCACATGCATGAGAGTAGTGGGTTACCTATGAGGGAATGAGAAATTTACCAGACAATAGTTAGCTACATCTAGAGGTAAATGCAACGAGAAAACAATAACATGCAACTTTATTGAAACAAAAATATCCTAATTACACACAACCCATCTTGGTTTTCTTACTTGTTCTAGGGATAAACTCTCTATAAGCTTGTGTCAAATTGACTCAAGCCAGGAGGTGTCCACGAAGAAAAGTTGAGAATTATAATGGAACAATTAGCGAGGTACAACTGGAGGTTGAATATAATCATAAAATGTGTGAGAAGAAGCCACCATGGTCTCTCAATAGAGGAGGGCATGCATCCGTGGTTCATATCCAATTGACTCCTCCTTATGTCCTCAATGGAAACCTGCAAAAGCCAACCAGATAGCAAAAAAAGAAGGAAATATGAAAGAAAAATTCCATACTGTTACCTGCACATATGAAGACACTCAAACCATGGTGGATAAACTCAATCATTTCATGAAAAGATCAAGGTAAAACCCTTCAAGAAACCAGGGATTTCATTGCACGAGGGCCAAAACATTGCTCCAGAACCAAGAACATATTTGTCGCTAGTTATACTAGTTGGGCAGAGTAAACAGATCACAGGCTAAGCTCGAAATGCAACTAAGGGTTGCCAAAGGGAGTGGTATCCATAGCATGAAACAATGTGCTAGGGTTTGGCATAGGACAACCAATATCATTGATGTAACCATAGTAAATCTAAACTGTGGAAGTCACATCTTGTAATAAATCTCGAGGTATCGACCAATACGTCTAATGAGAACAATAACACATGGGCCAGATCACATGGAAACCTTTGAATTGAAGTAGGTTTGGTGGTATGATGGTGGTATTGGTAGAGAACAGGTTGGAGTGCACAAGGAGAAGGAGGTAGGATGATGACCAAATTAACGTGCCCATTTTAGTTCATATTCAAATGAGCAAGGTAGATTAACACATGGGAGGTGGAAAATGGGTAAAGCCCATTGGTCAATAGAAAACCAAACATCACCATAGTCATGTGTAAATCAGGGCATAAACAAATTTCACCTCTTAACGTTATATAAATATATAGATAAATGTAAGTATGGATATAAATGATATTCATAACCACCTATGACTCCTTGAAATTCAAATATAGGATGGAGGTCTAACACAGAACTTGAGGTTGGGGAATATGGAAGCGCTTTTAAAGAAATAAGAGGCAAAGAGTAGATAAATTATCTAGGTTATAAGAAGATATAAATTAGTGTTATGCGATAGAGAAGTTAAGTCACTGAGTATGATAGCAATCACCCAATACAATTAATCCACCTCTTATATGTACCCAATTATCAGAAGTATGAACTGTAACATAGATTTTTATTTTTTTATTATTATGAATAAGTTCATTCCAAATGGTATCAAAGCCCATTTTTCTACACTGGGTTTTCATAGAGGTTCCACTATTGGTTATTGTTGTGTAGGATTGTCATTAACAAGAAGTTTTTGATGTTGTTAAAAATGTGTTTCTTGACGGACACCCTACTCTATTTGAAGAATGGAGGGAACAAACCCAACCATTACTGAAGGGGGTGACTTATATGTAGAGCTGGAAGAAGGAGGTATGTGAATGCCTGGTCATTTCATGGAAATAATCAAAAACTTGCAACAGGAATTCACTCATCTATGGAGTAGAAATGAGCGATTAATAAAATCTAGTGAAGAATAAGAGAAATTGATTAGAGAATAGACTAAGAAATCTAGTTATAAGAGTGTTGATCCAAAAGGGTCAAAATGGAAATTGACCAGATCTATCCCAGACAAATCAAAAAGTGAAGAAGAATCTAATAAAATAGATTCTAAGATGCATAAAGATAAAATGAAGAAGGAAATACAAGGAGAGTTCTAAAAGATAAAACCCCCTACCTTTGACGAGGAGAAAGAGGAGCACACAAAAGCTTGGCTACTAAATATGGTCAAGTATTTTCAGGTGTATGAATATGAGAGAAACCTAAAAGAAAGATTGGTTATTTATCCATTGTAGGGAAAGGTCACTCTTTGGTGAGAGGAGACAAAAGTGGTACACCTACTAGATGAGAAAATCATTTCGTGGGAGGATTTTAAATAGAAGTTCAAAGATTGTTACCTAAGCGAGAGGTATTATGACAATTGGGAAAAATAATTCCATGAACTAAGACTGGGACAACTTACCATGGATGAGTTTGTAACTAAGTTCACTAACCTTCTTCAGTCTATGCCTTACATCAGAGAGGAAAATGCTAAGGTATAGAGATTTCTGAATTATTTACCAGTTGTGTATAAAGAAAGAATTTAATTTGATAATCTTGAAACTATTGATGAAGTGTCCAGAAAGGCTAGACTTTTTTATCAATAGTTCATAAATTGAAATGAAGGTTCTGTTGATGCCTCGAAAATCACTACAACAACAATGGGGGATAAACACCTAGTCCGGACCTTAAAGAAGCTCCTTTTCTGTTTGGATTAGTGGCTCTGACTGGTTTAACTAGGTCCAATTACCTTCTCCCTATCACTATTGGTTTATGATGTATCTTTAACTACCAATAGAAAGGGATATCAAATCATTTCTTCTTGCTGATTAAGCAAGAGAATGACCCTTAAGCTGATTTGGGTTCAACCAAGCCACAACTAAAATTTTGCCTCTTTGAGAAGAGAACTTAAAAGAATGTAGAAATTACTCTAAATGCAAACTTATTTTATAATGCAAGCAAAATAAACTAATCTTAATCCTATCTTAATTAGGAAGATATAGATCTAACCTAACCAAGAGCAAGATAATTAAAGTATTGAGATTTTAAATATGTTTTGTTTATAATGAATATCGAGTTAATGAAGTAGTTCAATTAACTGACATTATGGATACCAAAACACATCCTATTGAGACCTCTTAACTAAAATAATAAACCAACAACACTCATGAAGTAGTTCACAAAAATGATATTGATTATCAAATCAGCAAATCTAATAATTAAACAATAATATGTGGAAATAGTTCACAACACATTACCATTTAATAAATCAGTTTTATAAGACAAATTTATGAGTAAATAGTTATTCATAAATCAAAAATTAATTCATAAGAACGGAGATACATAATAACAACATTGAGACAAATTAACCATATCGACAAAAGTGCACAAACATGAATAAAATGACACATTCCTGTTATTATAAAATGAAACTGATATTTGAAACAATAATACTAAAAATACAAATTTATTGCATCCATTTCTCTGTCCCTGGTCTCCGACAGCTCTTTACATTGCTTGAACTTCTGCCTTCAAAACTAAAGCCACAATAGTGCAAACTTTGCCCATCATGCATAATTCAAGATACAAAGGAAAAATCCTCAATAATCCCCAGATCTGAGATTTTCTCTCCTCTCTCCTACAACTCTAAATTCTTATTACAAAAGTGCTTTTAGAAGTCCAAAATTGCAGAGGAGAGCAACCTCTAATACATTCTGCAATCTGCTATTTATAATATTTGCAAAGGAATCCTTGAGAGAAAAGTTTGTTGAAGGTAAATTTGTCAAATCCAATTTTATTTGCTCAAAAATTCTAATCTTCAATTGCTGAAGCATTCTTATTGACTGAAATCATTTTCTTCATATTTCTTCCACTATTTTCCTACAAAAAAGAAATCAAAATAAATTAAAATGCAACAATAAAATCAAAATGTTATTGCTGGCATTTAAAACAAATCCAATCAAATACAATTAAATAAATAATTGAAAATAAAATGTAATCTTTCTATTGATTCTTGGGATAGTTTAATTGGCCAAGGATATCATTAATGAGCGAATCTACAATTAGAAGAAGCTTGGACAAATGAAAATAAAACTTAGAAAATTGATTTTGTTTTCAAAATTCGGAGCTTGATCTTCTACTTGATTTTCGACCCAATAAATGACCAAATATATTAGTAAAACCTCCTCAGAAATATACTCCTTTATTTTATCTTTCCAATGAGTTGTCTTGGGCCTCATTTGGCCAAGTAAAACTCAATCTATAAGCCTCCAAAGTTGGTGAGTCAATTCTGGCACAATTCTGGAATTTCTGTTGCTGGGCTAAAAATCAAAATTTTTAATTAAAAATCTAATCCTAAATTAAACTCTAATTACCTAATAATTAATTCTAATTTATTTGTTAACTATAAACTAAACTAATTATTTAATAACTAATTTATTAACTAATTTAAATAATATTTAATTTAAATTAATTTAATTTTAGATATTATTGTAATTAATTATATTAATTATTATCATAAAATATTTTTTAATTAATTCAATATAATATTATATTAATACTACCCCCACCACTCCATTTCCTTTTAACTCATTCATACGAATACGTTTAAAACTCAAAAACCAAAAGAGCAATAAAACTTAGGTTAATGTGTTTGAGTCCTTTTTGGGAATCGACAATCGGGGATACGAGGCAATCAGCATCGAGATATGAGGGTATTGGCAATCGGGATATTTGAGTCCATCGGGTGTTTTAAGAAATGTATCACTTGAAAACTCCCAATGCGATATTTCAATCTCATGTAATAAAAATTATTTATTTTTATATATTTTTTGTATTAAACTTTTTTTTGTAACTGGGGGGGCTCTCCGCTTTAATGTTCATTTTGTATCCTTTACGGGGTAGGGTAGTCCCAGTTGAACCAAGATTCCGGTTCAGGATGACTTCCATTTCCATGGCCCCTTGCCGCTTGAGCTACCATTGGAAATTTTTTGTATTAAATTTTTTAATTTTAATTAAATTATTTATTCAATATATTATTATTTAATTTAATATAAACATTAATTTTTATTTTTGTTTTATTTTTATGATGTTTAGTTAAATTATGAAATTATCTAAACTACAGCCACCTTGAAATTTTGATTTTTTGAGATTAGTAGTTTATTTGGAAATTAGAGTAAATTTCTAAAATCCTGATAATTCATGATTTGGCTGAAAAATGAAAAATGTTAGTAATAATTAACTAGGGGTTAGTATTTGAAATAAATGCATTATTGAACTAATATATTTACAAAATGCAATATTCTACATTTTATGCATTTTTAACCCAGGCTAGATAAATGACGAGACTTCAAAGGAGTATCATTTTCAAACCAGTTGACTAAATGAGGCGAAACAAATGTCAATGGGAAGCTTATAAAAAATTGATTCTAACAAAGCAATCAAAACAAAAATCCAAAGAAAATGAAAAATTAATAAAAGCGCAAGATAATTAAAATAAAAAATCGTAAAAGGTGTTTAGCCAAATTTTTTATAGAAAAGGTCCCCATTATTTGAAGTGAACACATCAATAATGGGGGGTTGTGTTTTTACCACAATAATGGCGACACACGGGAGAAGAACCAGTTATCTTTGTTTGATATAAATGATTTTTTCCTAAAATTAAAGTAAAAATAATTAAAGAAGAAAATATTATTTTTTTGGAATGTTTGACTAGGTTCATTAGTCTGAATAAAAGCAAGAATCATCTAACTATAATTTTTCTTAAAATTTCTCATAAATTAAAATATTTGAAAACTCTATGTGAATCCTTAATTAGTTTTAGAGATAAAGAAGGGGTCACTTTATAGCTTAGGTTTTAAAATATACTAATTTGTCATGGGTAGAGCCAATGCTACCCACAAACATTTATAGTCTCGACAGGGTTACCATTTAATCATCAATGATTCAGAATCCCATCTCTTTAAGAATTATTGACCTAGAGATAAATCTATTTATATATGTTTATTTTTTATTTATTTTTTAGTTCTTAAAAGCCATTGTCTTGGTTTGGTAGCCAAATAATTAACAATGCCATTCACTGGTTATAATTGGACTGAACAAGCTGGCTCGTGATGAGACCCCTTGTCTTATAATTGTTTGCAATCATAAGCCATTTTCTTGTTTGTTTAGCAGTGTTGGTAATGTCAGCCTATTTTTCCCCTATGATCATGGTAAATAGGCTCATGATTGGACCTCTTATCTTTTAAGTTTAAATATATTTCTGGATCACACTCTAGAAAAATAAGACTTTTTGGGACAGGGAGAATCATTGAATCCTTAAGGGTTAAGAATGACAATTTTAGAGTTAAAGGTGCTTTGCTCTAAAGTGTCTTTACTTGGTTAAAAATAACTTTTCTTGATTGATAATAAAACTTTGAAAGATCCTAATAAAATTTTGAAATCTCAAAATGATTACAATTTCGATGAAAATGAAATTTTCCAGATTTTATGATACTTTGCAAACTTCTCTTGATTGGTAATCTCTTCCTTAAATATGTCTACCTTTATAATAAGAAAATCAAACTTTACTAAGAGATTTAAGAAAAAGCTAATTGGTGACTATAAACAATTTTTCTTTATGTATGCTAACCACGGTTAGGTAACAAATAGACCTTCCATATAAATCACGGCAAAGTCACCAAAATAAAAACTGAAAATCGAAAAAAAATAATTTAAGCCTAAGTGAGAAAAGAAGTCAGCAAACCAAAATAAAACTGAAGAAATTTGAAAGTGGAAAGGAAAATCCAAGTTTTGAAAGATAAACTCAAACAAGAATGTTTATACCAATGTCTCAACAATATGAAGAAAAAAGAAAATAATCGTGTAATCATTCTTTCTTATGTCGAGATTTAGAAAAACATACCTTGCAGGGTTGTGAATGCTTTAGGCTTTAGATAACAATGATTGTAAAATTCAGTCACAATGAAAAATTTCTGTCTAATGTCAATCTTCTTGTTTCAAAGCATCATCTTAATTGTTTTCTAAAAAAGGAATGCTTAAAGAAACAGATCGAAAGTTCTGAAACTTCTTGGTGTGGCTATTTCAATGAGGATTATTGCTGCTTCTTGAAATAAAGCCAAGAGAAGAGTATAAGACTTCAAAAATCTGATTTGGTAGAGGATTGAAAGCTTCAAATAGAGAACTGCAAAACATATTTTTTATATCAGTATACTTTAAAAACAAAACTAAAGTAATGAAATAGAAATTAATGAAAGTGGGAACATGGATCTTAACATTGGATAATTGCATTTGATCGTACTTGAGAGGCATCAATTTCTCCAATACCAGTTGACTTCTTATTTTAGTTAACATTAGAAACATGAAGAAGTCAAACTAACGAAAATCCTATAACTGAAAATAATTATTTATTTTATTTAAACTAAAGTAAGTAGAAAATGTAAAAAGGCAATGATTTATGTTCAAGGGAATTAAAACGAATGCGTCAGAAATGAGAATGAATATTTGCGGTAATGACTGTTTCTCAAACTATTATTAGTTTCATATAAACTCCATGATTTTATAAATTGTCCAGAATCAAGACCAAATCCAAGATAATTAAATTTAAATATGAAGATAGAAATGTCTTGAATTTCTTATTAAATTATGGATATATATATTTAAAATTGAAATATATGAGAAACCAAAATGATTTAAATATACTACAAATTGGTCATTAACTGTTTTTTTACCATCGAAGCTCACTTTTAAAATAACATATTGCCGTATCAGATGATTCGCATCAGATGTTTTTTCATCATGCTTCAAGTTTAATTTGCAAGATTTCACTTTTTTTGCTATGCCATATACTGATTAAATGTTAATGGCTTAGAGACATGCATTGGAAGTTATCGCATCAGAGATTGCAATGGGAAATTGCCGATATGAAAACATGCGATGAGAAGATGTGCTATGAGATGGAGCAATCGCATCAATAAAGAAATATTATATCGGGGATTGGGGAATATTTACATTGTGCTTCCCACAATGCACATCGCACATCGTAGAGTCAGAGATGTGATGTGAGCATAAATAAAAATGTGATGAAGTAATTGCGATATCGTCGATGCTAATCGGTGATCGGTGAAATTTTGGTACTCGATGTAACACAATATGATTCTTGCGATGCCGATATGCGATGAATGACGTGGCTAATTGGTGATAGGAAATCAGCGCAATCGGCAATCTTAAGCACATAATGTAAGTTATTCTTAATACGCCAATATGCGATGAAGAGTGGACTCGATAACTTTATGATGAAAATTTAATAACATATCATATCTGAGACATCGACCCTTTAAAATTATGCCCTAATTTTATTTCGATTGAGTGGATGCGATATTTTATAAACTTGATTTGAATTTCATATCGGTTCTAGAATTATGTGGTCATCGCAATATCGGTAAAATCGTTTATCAGAGATCAACGATTCATAATAATGGAAGTATATTCAACTGTAAACCTTCGATATGCGAAATGCGTTAAGACATATGAGCGAGGTAATACATCGGAAATATTTTATGAACAATTTGTTATAAAAAATGCTAAAAGCTAATTCCGATGAAATATTTCGCTACAAATGGTTGTGATATAGATGATGTGGTATCGGAATGAAATGATTGACGAAGATGAACAGAATGAGAATATTGCAAACATTTTCACTGAAGTATCAACAATATGAAAATCAAATTGAAGTGATGAATGAAAGGAAAATTAAAATGCTCAAATTCTAATGAATCACAAATAAAATTTCCTTGAACTTGTTGCAAATTTGAAATGGGTTTGTTGCTTACTTCAAGTTTTTGAAAACAAATGAAAACCTATAAATAAAACAGAACAAAAACAAAAAAAATAAACTAAGGAAAAGAGAAACTAATAATAGATGAGAACGAACTTGTAAATGCACACCTGGAAGGAAATTGTCTGCAGATTTTACCATATGAATCTTCAAATCATTCCTTGGATTTATCAAAATTCTGACTTTGTTCAAAATAATCTCATCATTTATTCTGAATCGGAGTGTGCAATTAGCCTAAATAAAATATGTTTATTCATGTTCATGAAATATAAAATTTACCAGAAATAAATATGAAAATAGTCTTCCCTTTTGAATTGAAACAACAATTTATTACCTTTGCTTATTCTGAATAACTTGAGAAGAATCTGTATTGTTATAGTGACTGTTCAGTAATGCCTTTAGTAAATGAATATGATGCATATTGAAACATCAAATAATTAACTAAAGATCAGAATGTGATAAGGCCACTAATTGTGGAAAAATATCAAAACAGATTCAAATGTGTGCACTCAGCAAAATGGACATCCTTAAGGTTAGTTTAGCAAATTTCAAGGAAAATAATTTGAACTTCATATGATTACAATAAAAGGTTAGATTGACTAATAATGACTGAATTAGAATTAAGTTTATCATAGACAGACATACATTTCATGGGATAATGAGATCATGTAGCTTTTATATCCTCAAAACCTTTATCATATAAATTTCAAAAGAAAATTTTAGACGGAAATCTCGAAATGAAGAAAAGTGGCTTTGAGGTGATCGATGCCAAGTGCAACCTCAATTGAATTTAATCAAGACATTATTCAAAATAGGCAGAGGTATTTCTGTAAGAAATTTAAAGACGAAAACAAAAATTAAAACTTTCTGATAGGAGAAAATGTTTTCACTAAACATGTATGAGAAGGGCTGATTGCTTTGTTTTATTTTTATGTGCAGAACTATAGAAAATAAATTAACTATATTAATTCTACTTCTATTCTAACCATATACATGAAAATGGCTAGGTATATTCATATTTCCAATGTAACCATTTTCTCATTTTAATTGCTGCATGTATGTACAGTTCAAATGTTAGTAATAAAAATACAAATCTAATTGAACAAAGAAAATTAAATCTATAAGTAGAATGCACAATTATTGTTAGAAACTTAATTAAAAACTCCTTCTCTTGAAATTTTCTTTCCAATTGAATACCAATTGGATCATAGAAATCTGGATGGATTTCTATTAAGAATTGGGAAATGTTCAAAAGAAGAGATAACAGGCCAGATTGTGAAGATGAGCTTCTAAATTCAAAGGCTAGAAAAAATTGTTAGTGTTATGTGCAAATGTTAAGCTATTAATAATTTTCCTTGAAGGAAAACTTTCGAAATATTTTTCAAATGAGTCAATGAAAAATGAATGGAAATTTGTTAAATACAATTGAAAATTATTAATTGAATTAGATTGCTGGCCAGATTGTAAAAATATATTCTTTTGTTGACATTGTCCTTGATAAAATAGAAGCTTTTGATAAGAAATGAACATCAATTGACATTGACATATTAACAACTTTTGATGTTCATGGTTATAACATGAAACTTCAATTTCCCAATAAGGCAATTTATCAATTGAGTGTTTGATAATAAAGTGCTCAATATGGCAGCATAAGGTGTTAAAATTATGAAAAATAAAATCAAAAAATAAATCTAAATTTAAACAAAATAAGTGAGGAAACAAAAATAAAATGAAATGACTATTTGTAGAACTAATGTTACAACACAATTGGGATCGTTTTGAAATAATTTATTTTTTCACAAGGATTGACCAGAATTATGGAATTTGAGTAATTTTGAATTCCAACTTGTGAATTAGAAAAAAAATTATGATTATGAGTAGGAATGAAAGCTTGATCATGATATGAATCATAAATTGGAATGTTTTCTTGAATGGTGAAATCATGAAGATAATTTACTACTCTAAAATGAGGATAGGTTGGAATAATTTCTAAATTGAAACGTTCCTCATTCACAGGTGTTATTTGAATTTTCTCATAAGGATTCTTTTGAGAGGAATAGAAATCAACATCCTCAATGTCAGAGTAATTATCATAAATGACTTCACAATATTCTCTAGAATTCTTCTATCTCATCCAATATATCAAAACAAGGAGGAATAAAAATTTCATGCTCATTAATGGTAAAAGAATGATCAATTATTGTTTCTCTATCTTTATTAAAAATTAACTGGTATTTCATTTAGATCAACCTCTGTATTTTCTACAAAATCTTTAATACCAAGAGGGGAAAATTACCATCATTAAAAATATCAGGATAAAGGGAAAAATGTGAACCTGAAATAATGCATTTAAAATTGTCTCTATTTGAGAACTCTTGTGCATTATGCTCATTGTAAATTTCAGATTCTAAATGGTTCCTTTGTGTACTCATGCTTTCTTGAAGAAGGCTGCTTTGCTGCTCTGATTTCGACATTTCCTTATCATGGAAAAATTCAGAAATTTGTACAGCAGTTTGCGTGTTATTATTTACTTTGATTGCTGCTTGTACTTGTTGATTTGTGATCTAATTTTCTGAATTGACCGCAGAGTAATTTTCAGATTCCAAGGCAGTTCTTTCTCCAAAATTGCTAATGTTGTCTTCTTGTATTTGAATAGAAATATTTTCCAAGCTTTTTGAAACCACTTCATCACAAATTATTTGTACATCCAAATTGGAATTTTCATTTATGTTGGAAGGGGATGAGACAAGGCTTGAACTAATTTCATATGGATTGGGAATGGGAGGAAGAGAACAAATATATTCAAACCAATCTGATGATTCTTCTTCCATAAGTTTGTCTTCAACTTTAAATCTTAAACAATTCAAATGAAATCGAATATTAAAATCATTAAGAAACTCATTTTCAAATCTTTGTAGATATTCAATTTCCTCACATACCTGTTCATAATCATAGCTGTCAAATTTACAAATGAAAATTGTAACAAATTGATCCCAGATGTGAATTGAGACAATTGGAAGAGTTTTACACCAATTTCTAGCTTTTGCTGCAAATGTGAGAGTAAAAATTATGCATAAAATGCCTTCATGAATTCTTTGAAAATCATAATTTGAAACATTTTGAATAAATTGAAAGACATGATTAAAAATAGAAGAATTTTTCTTTCCATTAAATTTTTCTTGAGATAAGAGTCTTACCACTTCGGGTGGAGTATTGGAAGATGCACGTCCATGGAACAACTCTAAATTGGAAGTTTAGGAGGAGCCATCATAATAAATAAAATATTAAAATTGAAAAGACTCCATTAGACAAAAAGTATCTGGCTCTCCTTCTAGCGCAAAAAATGTTGATGCCTCAAAAATTGTTGCAACAACAATGGGGGATAACCACCCAGTCCGAACCTTAAAGAAGCTCATTTTCCGTTTGGATTAGTGGCTCCGACTGGTTTAACTAGGTCCAGTTACCTTCTCCCTATCGCTATTGGTTTATGATGTATCTTTAACTACCAATAGAAAGGAATATTAGATCACTTCTTCTTGCTGATCAAGTAAGAGAATGACCCTTAAGCTGATTTGGGTTCAGCCTAGCAACAACTAAAATTTTGCCTCTTTAAGGAGAGAACTTAAAAAAATGTAGAAATTACTCTAAATGCAAACTTATTTTATAATGCAAGCAAAATAAACTAATCTTAATCCTATTTTAATTACGCAAATATAGATCTAACCCAACCAAGAGCAAGATAATTAAAGTATTGAGATTTTAAATATGTTTTGTTTATAATGAATATCGAGTTAATGAAGTAGTTCAATTAACTAGCATTATGGATACCAAAACACATCCTATTGAGACCTCTTAACTGAAATAATAAACCAACAACACTCAGGAAGTAGTTCACAAAAATGATATTGATTATCAAATCAGTAAATCCAATAATTAAACAATAATATGTGGAAATAGTTCACAACACATTACCATTTAATAAATCAGTTTTATAAGACAGATTTCTGAGTAAATAGTTATTCAAAAATAAAAAATTAATTCATAAGAATATAGATACATAATAACAACATTGAGACAAATTACCCATATCAACAAATGTGCACAAACATGAATAAAATGACACATTCCTGTTATCATAAAACGAAACGGATATTTGAAAGAATAATATTAAAAATGCTAATTTATTGCATCCATTTGTCTGTCCATGGTCTCCCATAGCTCTTTACATTGCTTGAATTTCTGCCTTGAAAACTAAAGCCACAATAGTGCAAATTTTGCCCATCATGCATAATTCAAGATATAAAGGACAAATCCTCAATAATCTCAAGATTTGAGATTTTCTCTCCTTTCTCCTACAACTCTAAATTCCTATTACAGAAGTGGTTTTAGAAGTCCAAAATTGTAGAGGAGAGCAACCTTTATTACATTCTGCAATCTGCTATTTATAATATTTGCAAAGGAATCCCTGAGAGGAAAGTTTGTTGAAGGTAAATTTGTCAAATCCAATTTTATTTGCTCAAAAATTCTAATCTTCAATTGTTGGAGCATTCTTATTGACTGAGATCCTTCATATTTCTTCCACTATTTTCTTGCAAAAAAGAAATCAAAATAAATTAAAATGCAACAATAAAATCAAAATGTCATTGCTAGCATTTAAAACAAATCCAATCAAATACAATTAAATAAATAATTGAAAATAAAATGTGAGCTTTCTATTGATGCTTGGGATGGTTTAATTGGCCAAGGATATCATTGATGAGAAAATCTACAATTAGAAGAGGCTTGGACAAATGAAAATAAAACTTAGAAAATTGATTTTGTTTTCAAAATTCGGAGCTTGATCTTCTGCCCGATTTTAGACCCAATAAATGACCAAATATATTAGTAAAAACTCCTCAGAAATATAGTCCTTGATTTTATCTTTCCAATGAGTTGTCTTGGGCCTCATTTGACCAAGTAAAACTCAATCTATGGGCCTCCAAAGTTGGTGAGTCAATATAGACACAATTCTGGAATTTTTGTTGCTGGACTAAAAATCAAAATTTTTAATTAAAAATCTAATCCTAAATTAGACTCTAATTACCTAATAATTAATTCTAATTTATTTCTTAATTATAAACTAAACTAATTAATTAATAAACTATTAATTAATTAATTAATTTAAATAACATTGAAAATTTAATTTAATTAAATTTTATATATTAATTAAATTAAATATAAAAAAATTATTATTATAAATATTAATTTTAAATAATAGATATTACATATAATATTATATTAATACTACCCCCACCACTCCATTTCCTTTTAACTCATTCATACGAATACGTTTAAAACTCAAAAACCAAAAGAGCAATAAAACTTAGGTTAATGTGTTTGAGTCCTTTTTGGGAATCGACAATCGGGGATACGAGGCAATCAGCATCGAGATATGAGGGTATTGGCAATCGGGATATTTGAGTCCATCGGGTGTTTTAAGAAATGTATCACTTGAAAACTCCCAATGCGATATTTCAATCTCATGTAATAAAAATTATTTATTTTATATATATTTTTTATTAAATTTTTAATTTAATTTATATTTAATAGGTTAATTAATTTAAAATTAATATTAAACATTAATTTTTATTTTGGTTTTATTTTTATGATGTTTAGTTAAATTATGAAATTATCTAAACTACAGCTATTTTGAAATTTTGATTTTTCGAGATTAGTAGTTTATTTGGAAATTAGAGTAAATTTCTAAAATCCTGATAATTCATGTTTCGCTGAAAAATGAAAAATGTTAGTAATAACTAACTAGCGGTTAATATTTGAAATAAATGCATTATTGAACTAATTTATTTACAAAATGCAATATTCTACATTCTATGCATTTTTAACCCAAGCTAGATAAATGATCAGACTTCAAAGAAGTACCATTTTCCAACCAGTTGACCAAATGAGGTGAAACAAATGCCAATGGGAAGCTTATAAAAAATCGATTCTAAAAAAGCAATCAAAACAAGAATCCAAAGAAAATGAAAAATTAACAAGAACGTAGGATAATCAAAATAAAAAATCCTAAAAGACGTTTAGCCAAAATTTTTATAGAAAGGGTCCCCATTATTTGAAGTGAACACATCAATAATGGGGGGGTTGTGTTTTTACCACAACAAGTTCTTGACCTTGGCAGAATAAGGATAAAAACAAGATGGGGCTAAACGTAAAGAGGCAGAAACCAGCATACTTAAAAAAATTTGGTAAGGACCACCAGCAACAAAATTTTAATAAAGGAGATTAGAGTCAACGAGCACAATCTTACACTAGCTTCAAACTTGCAGAGCTAGGTAGTAATAAGAAGACGGGGGTTAAGGAATGGAGCCACTAAATTTTTGGGGCTATGGTAAACCACATTTGTTGTGGGATTGTTCTCACAATCTTAGGTCCATACAAAATGTTCAGGTGGCACATGAAGCTTCTATGATGAATGATGTGGCTAGAAGCATTTAGAGAATCAACACTACAATGGAAGATTAACGCGAATAACATCAATATACCATGATTGGCATTGAAGGTATTATTCAAATCTAAACTGTGTTTATTTTAATAGACCCTGGGGCTAACCTAAGCTATATAAATCCTCAAATTGTGGAAAAGTGCAATTTAAAATTAGAAAAATTTCACAATTCCTAGCTGGTATAGTTAGCCACTGGTACTAAAAGGAGAGTGACCCATGTGGTATAACAATGTATAGTGAATTTAAATGGATATCCCATAGAAATAAAATTAAATATCCTTCCCTTAGATTGATACGACCTCTTAATTGGAATGGACTGGTTGGAACAACAAAAAGTTGCAGTAAACTGTTTGGAAAAGACAACGAGTTGCATGGATTTGCAAGGAAATTCATTTTTGGTGAAGGGAAAACCAAAACGAGTTTTAGTTAAGAAAATAATAGCCTTACATATGAAGATAACAACAAGGAATGGCTTTCAAGTGTATATGGTGCATGTGAAGGAACATGAATAGCAGACATAAGTGGAGAGATTAGATGACTTACCTGAGGTAATAGAGTTTCAAGATGTGTTTCTTGATGAAATTTCCAAACTACCCCCTAGGAGGAACATCGATTTCTCAATTGAATTAGTGTCAGGTGATATGCCTGTGTCCATAGCCCCATATCAAATGAGTTCCCTAGGGTTGTTGGAATTAAAAATACAGTTACAGGAATTGTTAGAGAAATGCTATATCAAACTGAGTGTATCACCATGGGGACCTCCGGTATTGTTCGTTAATAAAAAGGATGGTACACTTAGAATGTGTATTGACTATATACAATTGAATAAGTTAACCATTAAAAACAGATATCATCTACCCCAAATTCACAATGTGTTTGATCAAGTTAGGAGGGTAGCTGTTTCTTCAAATATTGATCTACAATCGAGATGCCATCAGTTACGCATAAAGGATGAAGACATATGCAAGATAGTTTTTAGAACTGGCATGGGCACTATGAGTTCATGATGTTACCATTCAGACTCACTAATGCACTCGTGACATTCATGTGTCACATGAATAGTGTGCTCCATAAATATCTGGACAAATTCATGTTAGTATTCATTGATGATATTCTAGTATACTCTAAGAATAAGGAAGAACACCAAGAGCACCTTAAATTAGTGTTGCAAATACTCAGGGAGCATTAGCTTTATGCGAAGGGCAGCAAGTGTGAGTTCTTTAAATCCAAAATCCAATACGTGGGACACATCATCTCCAAAGAGGGATTGGTGGTGGGCCTGGAGAAGGTCAAAGCCATTAGGAATTGGCCAATGCCAAAGGATGTAGCAACAATTCATTCCTTCATGGGAATTGTGGGGTGATATCATAGTTTTGTGTAGGGATGAAATTAAAGTTGGCATACCCCATTACCTCTCTATAGAAGAATGGGATGAAATTTGAACGGAGTAAATTTCAGGAGAGTTTTAATAAACTAAAGAAAATGTCAACAACAACCCCTATCTTAAATATAACAGACCTGAATAAGGAGTTTACTGTGTGTATTTATGTTTGTCTAGAAGGTTTGGCTGGTGTGTTACAGCAAAATGATGCATTTATAGCCTATGAGTCCAAAAAACTGAGAAAAACATGAATAGAATTATGTTGTTTACGATTTAGAGCTAGCTATAGTAATTCATGCCTTAAAAATGTGGAGGCATTACTTGATGGGTAAGAAATTTGTGTTGATAACCGATCATATTAGTTTAACGTATTTATTTAGCCAACTTGATATAAATGACAGGTAGGAAATATGGTTAGTTATCCTTATCGAATTTGACATGGAAATAAAACACATTAAAGGAAAGGAAAACACAATTGATGATGCTCTAAGTAGATACTCTCATTCACTGATTGCTAGTGCAGGAAATAGTGTAAAAAGAAATTTAGAAGAACAAATACAATGAGTGCAAAAAGACCCAAATTATCAAGAGAGGTTGATGAAAGTATAAAAGGGGAGATATTGGGATATACTTTAAACCAAAAGGTTTAATTATATATGGGAAAAGGTTGTATATTTCAGGGGTAGTAGCATTATAGAAAATAATTCTAGATTAATGCCACAAGAGACTATGTGCTGGTCATCCAGGGTACTATAAAATTATAACAAAATTATGGAAATAATTTTTTGGCCAGGTATGAAGAAAGAGGTGGCAAACTATTTAGCCAAATGTGTGGAATTCCAACAAGTGAAAGTGGAACACCAACATCTAGCAGGATTATTGAATCCACTGCCCATACCTCAGTTGAAGTGGGAGGTGATCTCCATGGATCTTATAACCAAAGTACCAAGGACCAGACATCAACATGACTCCATCATGATGGTAGTTGATACCCTGACTAAAGAAACACATTTTATCCCCGTACAGTCCACTTTTGGCACTGCATAGATTGCTAATGTCTTCATGCACGATATCTTCAGGCTAAATGGGATACCGAAAATGATAGTATCGAATAGAGATGCAAAATTTACCTCCAACTTCTAGAAGGATTTGTTTGGGGGTTTGGGAGCTAAGTTGAACTTTAGTATTGCATACCATCTGTCAATGAATGGGCAAACTGAAAGAACAAACCAAATTTTGGAGGATATTATCAGAATGTATGTGATGGATAGGCCCACTAAGTGGGAATATTTCCTACATCTAGTGGAGTTTTATTATAATAATAGCTACCAGGATAATATCAAGATGAGCCCTTTCGAAGCCTTGTATGGTAGGAAATTCCATACTCCACTTAGTTGGACTCAAACTGGGGATAGATTGATCCTTGGACTAGAGATTCTATAAGAAATGGAACATACACCGAGGAATATTCAACATAATATTAAAACTACCCAAGGTCGACAAAAATGTTATGCAGACAAGAAAAGGGCCCACAAGGAGCACAAGGTGGGAGAGCATGTGTATCTGATGGTTAAGCCTCAAAAAAGTACTCTGAGAACTGGAGAGTGTGCAAAATTATCACCCCGATTCTGTTAGAAATTTGAAATCCTAGATCGTGTGAGTCTAGTGGCATAACAGTTGGATCTTCCTATTCATGTTAAAGTGCATAATGTATTTCATGTGTCGTTACTGAAAAAATATTTTTATGATCATTCTCATATAGTTGATTGGAATGTGTTATAGGTGGAACCCAAATGAGACTTTCTACCAGAACCACTCCTTATTTTGGAGCGGAAAGAGATGGTGCTTTGTAATCGGGTCATGGATCAGGCTAAATTGTAGTTGAGGCACTTTACTCCCAAAGAAGCCATTTGGGAATTGGAAGATAACATGAAAACAGATTATCCAGCTTGGTTTGCCAAAGGGATGTCTTAGAAATAAACATCGACAACTGTGTTATTTTATTTTAGGGGTGGAGGATGTAATATCCCTTTTTTTCAGAAGTTATAATAGTTAAGACATTTTATTAGTAGCTGAAATACTGGAGAAAATGGCATGTTGGCCAGGTTTACTTTTGAAAAGGAAACTATGATGATGTAATTATATGCATTGAAATAATTAAATGTGATATTGATACAAATTCGCTGGAAAAAACAAAGGAATGAACAAGATCAATATCCTAATCCATAATCTTCGATGGATAGGATGGATTTAGGAAAAGTATATAATAAAAAGATAGTAAAATTTCCCAAAACACTCCAAAGAAAAATCCCTTGGAGTAAAACCATGTTATTTACTGGATGAGTACAGAAAAATCTAAAAAATCACCCAGTGTGAGGGAAACAACAATAGAATGGGTGGAAAAGTACAATAGTAGAAAAATACATGCTTTAAAGGATGAAAAATAATCCTTTTCAAGAAAACCCTAGGATATGGAGATTAAGAGGCCCTAGAAAAATGGGATGTCATTATAGAATGTCTACTAGGGAAAGTGAGGCATAAAATTCCTTCACCAGGACAACAAAGGTTGTTGATTCTAGGAGAAAAAGTGATCTCATCTCGAGAAGAACTAGGAGTAACAGTTCAAGGTTGGGTGGAAATTTGTTCTTTCCAAGCTAATTTGGTTGCTGGTTATTTGATTTGCTAGTAACAAAGTACCTATCTATTTCTAATTTTGTTGTTATAATGGAAATGATTTGATTATTTTCTATACAATTTTATGATTATGGATAATTATGTTTTTTTTCTTAGTGGAGATACTTATTTAAAGAAATTTAGATTTAGTTGACATGAAGGAACTACTAAGTGTTGGATGGTTGTGGCAATTGTATGTTTTCTTTAGGTGATATAATTACTTAGACCCTAGAGTTTCTAGTATAAATGTAAATATATGCATTTTAAGAGTGTGATATGTATTAATGATGTAATTTTGTATTCATTTGCTTGGTGGTATGTAATCCTCCTAGCTAAAAACTTTTAGTTCTGATATGTGTACTAATTTATAGTTAAACTGGGAAAGAAAACTGCAAGATTCCTTATAACTAGATGAGCATGCATATGTTATAATATATAAATTAAGGCTGATGTATACATAAATGTATACCCACATGCTTGTATTGGTCAGTGGCTATATTTAAGAATAGTGTCTCAATCGACAGGTCGACTTTGGTGAATTTTTGCAGATTTTCAACCCAAAAATTAGGAGTTGGTAATTCATAACCAACGCAAAGGAAAAAAATAATTAATACAGTGGAGTAAATAGGTGTCATAATAATGCTTAAAATAGAAGCATGTAAAGGGAAACAGGCAAAAGCTAGAAATGCATTATAGGTAGGAAAACCATTTATTAATCCTGAGTCTAAGGGAACTCCCATAAGGCAAAAACATTGTAAATGAAAGAACTAGCCAATATAAGCTACGCAGAGTTGTTAGAGTTATATTATTTCTTAGTATTAGAAGCAATTCTTACATTAGGGATAAGAGATATAACAACAACTAAGCATTAAAGGAAAACATATTATATGATATATTTATACGCAAAGCTATTCATATGTATAAATTATTCAGAGATGTTCTGATGTTGTATAAGAACTAGAAAATACATACAACAACACAATAAGTTTCAGATCATGAAAAACTCCATTAGCACAACCATTTCGGATCTCAATTACAAGTATAAACACAACTATAACCTCTGGGGAATAAAAATACAGTGATATTGGGGAGGATAACTGCACCTGACCTGAAATGGAGCGGCCATACATTCGTAAGACTCAAGAGTACCAATAGATCTCTAATATAACAATGCCACACAACATAATTAAACTATGTACATTAAACATTGAAAAATAAAAAATGTATGGCTGTGCATTTTATGCATAAACAATGTTGAATCAACATATTGAAACGTTGGTCATAAAGGGTAACTCTCGTAATGGAAGTAACATTTCCAACTTAATGGAACTGCAAACAAGGAGGATCACAAACAAGCTTATCTGGTCAAATTTATTCATAAACCATATCATGAAGTAAACATTAGGAATAAAACTTACACATAGGCAAACCATAGGAAAATAATGAAAATCGTTTGAGAGAGGCTGTCAAAGAGCTATCAGTTATAGTATGATGTATAATATCAAAATTAACAAAAGGAATCCTTCTTAAACATCATTCATCACCAAATAGTTCAGCCATCAATACAACAAGGAACTGACAGTAAAATAATATTGAAATTGATAGCCATGCATAGAGGAAAAACCTTTCTTTAATTATAAAGGGATTCACAAGTAAAAGGAACTTGAACTGAGTAGTTCATATCTATATAGTGCAACCAAAAAGGTATAACAACCAAATGGCACAATTTCATTTACCAGTTACAATAAAATATAATATGGAAACGACACCTTTGGAACCATCGACAAATTTTGGACGTGAAAACCCTCTTTGAGGAATGAAAAAGAAAACAAAAATGAAACTAATACAATCAATGTCACTACTCCCTAACATTTTTTAGTATATACCTCGAGGGAAAATAAAAAATACCCCTACAAGTGGCAGTGAACTTGACAAACCTAGAAAGGACATCGAAGGTGAAGAGGCAACCATGGTATGTGACCAATATGAGTTGGAGACTGAAGAATTCGAGACCAACCTAGAATAGGATCGATTGTTAGACGATCTAGGTATGGAACTGAAGCCTCATCATGCTCGCAGGCATGGGAGTAGTGGGTTACCTGTGAGGGCATGTGAAATTAACCAGACAATAGTTAGCTACATCTGGAGGTAAATGTAAAGAGAAAACACTAACAGAAAACTTTCTTGAAATAAAGCTATCCTTATTACACACAACCCATCTTGGGTTTCTTACCTGTTCTGGGGATATAATCTTGGTATGCTTGTGCCGAATGGACCTCAGCTAGGAGGTGTCCACCAAGAAAAGCAGAGTTAGAATGGAATAGTTAGTGAGGTACAACTGGAGGTTAAATATAATCATAAAATGTGTGAGAACAACCCACAAGGGTTGCTAAACAAAGGAGGGTGTGACTCCCTGGTTCATATCCAATTAACTCCTCCTTAGATCCTCAGTGGAAACCTACAAAAGCCAACCAATGCTTAGAGACCATAAAGAAGGAACTAGATAGAAAAACAAGAAGGAGAATGGAAGACAGCTGCCATACTATTAATTACACTTGTGAAGACCCTCGAACCTTGGTGGAGAAACTTAGCCATTTCATCAAAAGAGCAAGGTAAAACCCTTCAAGAAACCAGGGGTTCCCTTGCACGAGGGTGGCCAAAAATTTTCTCCAAAACCAAAAACATATTTTTTGTTGGTTATACCAAGTGGGAAGAGTAAACATAACATAGGCCAAGCTCGAAATACAGCTAAGAGTCGCCAAAGGGAGAGGTATACATAGCATGAAACAATGTGCTTGGGTTTAGCATAGGACAATCAATATCGTCGATGTAACCACAATAAATATAAACCCTTGAAGTCATGTCCTATAATAAATCTAGAGGTAGCCACCAGTATCATTGAGGAGAAAAATATCACATGTGTTTGATGACATGGCAACCTTTGAATGACAAGAGGTGCAGTGGTACACTGGAGGTGTTGGCAGTGAATAGGTTGAAGCCCACAAGGAAAAGGAGGTAGGGTGATGACCAAAGTAACATGCCAATTTCATATCATATTCAAACGAGCTAGGTAGAGTAACATAGGGGAGGTGGAAGAGTGGGTAAAGACCTAAGGTCCACAGTGAAATAAACATCACCATAGTCATATGTAAGTGAGGGCATAAACAAATTTGACCTCCTAATTTTATATAAATATATAACAAAATGTAATTATGGATATAAATGATATTCATAACCACCTATGACTCCTTGAAATTCAAATATAGGATGGAGGTCTAACACAGAACTTGAGGTTGGGGAATATGGAAGCCCTTTTAAAGAAATAAAAGGAAAATAGTAGATAAATTATCTAGGTTACAAGAAGATATAAATTAGTTTTATGTGATGGGGAAGTTTATTCATTGAGCATGATAGGAATCACACCATAGAAAAAATCCACCTATAATGTGTACCCACTTATTAGAAGTATGAACTGTGACATAGAAAAAAAAAATATTATGACCATGTGCATTACACAAAACATTTGTCAAACATATTCAATATGCATTTCACTTTCATATGCGTATACGTTCTCAATATTTTAGCAGTGTAGGAATGTATGTCCCATTAGTTTCCATACACCATTTCTATGCATTAAAAGTAATATAGTAAGGAAACATCCTCTAGAGGTTAAAACAAAGTTCCCATAATGTTCTTTTCCCAAAGTAATAGTTAAGAGATCTAACACCCCTATGACTATCCTTTGTAGGAAGTCATTATTTTTAGACATTGAACTATTATTAGCTTTAATGGTGAGGGAAATCATGATGAGTCTTAGGTGATGATGTAATTATATTATTATTGAGTTAATAAATAAATTATTGGAAATATTCAGGAAAGAGCACTAGAGTGTAGAAGACTTCTTGATAGCTTAGAAAAATATATGGTGGTCAAGTCCACATAATTGACCTTCCATAAAAGTCTCCTAAAATTCTCCTAGGAGAAAAAAAATAAAAGAAATTAAATTAACACAATGGGGGAGAGATATTATGTTAATCACTTAGTTGGAGAGAAGTACTAAGTGGGGTGGAATAAAGAAATGTGAGAGAGAAAAGCGTGCTTTAAAGAAGAAGAAAGGTATATTTTTCGAAAAAAAACTTAGGCAAAAGGTTGGCAAACCTAAAAGTAGGATGTTGCTAAAAATCTGCTCTGAAGAAATCTATAAAAGAAACTAGCTAGGAATCAGAAGGTTGTTGATTCTTAGGGATAATAATTTCTTAGCTTGGGGGGAACTACTAGAGATAGTTTAAGGCTAGGTGATACTTGCTTAGTTCCTAAAAATTCCCTAAGTATTCTGCTACAATTAAGCAAGATATCTGTTATATTTTTCATATTGTTGTTCATAGAGATTTATGTTAGGATGTTAGTTATAGGTAGGTTACATAAACATAATATTCTGCAGAAAGTCAGTTTCTTTTATATATATATATATATATATAATTTATTTATAAGTAAACTGAATTAAGGGGAGATCTAATATTTGTATGAATATATCTTACAAATTGCATGTTTATTCCTAGTAGCAGATGCCCTAGTAATTGCATACTTGTCTATCGTCTCGAAATGTTTTACATGATGCAACTTACCGACAAGAGTAATTTTTAATGTAATTATAAGTGCATGCCTATATAAAAGAAACATTGCTTAAAGGATTTGAGGACGACACAAACTTTTTCGTGGTATATTATAATTAAATTATTATTATGTATAGAAGAATCAGAGAGAGGTAAATAGATGAGACTCTTTGGTTCTTTTTATTTCTCCTAGAATAACTCACTCTTTAAAAAAAATTATTATTTACGAATTAACAATAATATGTACTCTAATCGTTTTGTTGTAGTAGAAATGAAGAAAATTTAAACAAGTAACTATTAGTGTACAAATAAACGTGGACTACGAAAATCTTAAATATCAAGGCTTCTATTTATGAGTCTCACTAAAAAGGAAGAGGAGCATAGTGCCTTATCCAAGACATTCACATTGAATTTCAATTATATATATTCTTTCAACTTGGTTTTGATCATACAAATAAAAATATAAATGGTTGATACCTTTTATACTTAAAAGGGGTACCCTAGAAGTGGCTAAGAAGGAGAATGAAATGAAACACGGTTAATAATTAATTAGTGGAAACAAGAAATAATTCTCTTGTATATCAAGTCCAAATGAAAACCACTGAATAAAATACCACGATTCGATAGAATTTACCTGTATCTATGAAATTCCGATAATAAGAACATCCTGCATAGACTAAATAATTTAAGAAAAAAAACTTAATAGAATATGAAGAGAAAACTCGAAGATCGAACCAGAAGGCTACAATAATGTTATAGTGAGGTTGTTTACCACATGCAAACAGGTCTGTAGGTGTGGTGAGGAAAAATCAATTAAATTATTCTTTGTGAGGAACATACACTCTATTTAAAGATGCACGTATAGATGAAAATTTTATTTTAATGGCGGTAAGTACGCAATAAGTTATAATTAAAACACAATTAAATTTCCACCAAGATTAAAGAGTGGCACACATGGAGAAAAACCTCATACCTTCATATAGCCAATTTGGAAGTGATAAGGAGAATTAGGATGACAGAATTCAAGTAACAATAAATCAAGTATAATAGCAAATTATTATTCCCTGCCTGGGATTATTAGCGGTCGATATCGCGTTGAATGCATATTAATTTTTTGTTTGACCAGAAATATATATATCTGCACCAAAGCTTTAACCAAAGTTTTAGTATAAAAAAATAATATAAAATGTATAAAGTTTTTTTATTATTGGTCCATAGCTTTTGGGGTCTTATTGCATTTTTGTTTGACCAAAAATATATATATCTGCACCAAAGCTTTAACCAAAGTTTTAGTATAAAAAAATAATATAAAATGTATAAAGTTTTTTTATTATTGGTCCATAGCTTTTGGGGTCTTATTGCAAGCCTCACGCATCCCAATGCAATTTAGTTTTTGATATCCTAAAGTTTTTATTCATGCATCAACGAAAACTTTGGATGTTTCGACTTTCGCTGGCTAGCACATAAAAGTAACTTTGGATATCTAGACTTTGGTTGGTTTGCAGTTAATTGCGAAGTTTGGATAAACATTTATATGAGTTCAAAAAAGTAATAAACTTTGGATATCTAAACTCTCAAATTTTGGATATCTAAACTTTTGGCTATCAAACCATTTGCAGGACGTTGGCACCTGATCGGCTAGCTGTCTCACTGTCTTCATTGCGTTTCCATGACGTTGGCACCCGGCTCGCTAGTTGTCTCAGTGTATTCATTGTGTGACTACTTCCACATTGTTGTCACCTGGCTGGAATTATGTATGCCACTAAAACATTGTCTTGTTCGATGTGTTGTCCTTGTAAATTTTTGTGGTTGTCTGTCTGTTAAATGTTGTGTGTCCAACTGTTGTTTCTGTGAAGATGATAGAGGTTGAAGGTCAAAGGTTTATAGAGTATGAAAAGAAATACTAAAGTGAGACTTGGGAATTGAATAATTTCACTTGAGACTTGGAAATTGAATAATTTTACTACGAGTTGGACGCAGGTTTTTATAATGCATTTCAAGTAAGTATCCTAATTTCTCGTTGATTTTTATTTTCTTTTGTAAATTATATTCATTGGTTGGCTCTGCTCTGTTTTTACTCGCAGACCCTATCTTCTTTATATTTGTAAATTGAATGTTGATTCATTCTATTTCTGTGACTTAGGGTCTATTTTTGTAAACTAGGTGCTGTTGTTTGTAAAAAAACCAAAAGAGGAAGAGCTTATTCTTGTGGAGGACGATCGATTTGAACAGTTAGCTGAATTTCTCGTTTCTGTGCCTTCTGGAGTATGGGACGAGAGGAAAAGAGGCTTGAAGTGAAGTTCCTACGCTTGCCTCCCTTCCCTCTAGTATGTTCGCTTTTCATTTTCTAAGTAAAGGAAAATCAAGGATATAATTAGAAGATGAATATAAGAAATGATATTTCATATTCATGCCAGAAGGCCGTTCCGAAGTCATCCTCCCAGCGTTTGTTTCTAGGCAGGCAGGTACACTCTGCACTTTGTCGGCCTTTGAGCGTCAATAGCAGTATTAAGTATATTGTTTCAGCAGATAATTTTAAGTATGATTGCATATCTCTCTCTTCATCTTTTGAGGCTGTGATAGCAGCGTTAGCTTTAAGTACATTGTTTCACCAGAGAATTTTTGAAGGAGCTGATTACATCTCTCTCTCTTAATCTTTTCAGGCGGTGTTGTGTTGCTTTGCAGTTTTAGCCAGAAGATATGAATATGACCAATCTTTTATTGTTTAACTTATCTGAAGATGGTCTATATGACGCCGTCTGCGTCTTACTCTTGAAACGGAAGGGTGTGCCCTGTGTGATACACGGTAAAGTCGTTCGTACACCCTTCTTTTGTCCTTTGAGAGTTCGTTTCTTGGAAAATAGGCACACTTCGCGTTTTCTCGGTGTTTGTGTTTGAGTGTAAATAGCACATTAATGTTGAGTACATCGTTTCACGAGATACTTATTCGAAAAATTGATTTCATTATCGCTGTCTTCTAATCTTTCGAGGCGGGGTGTTGGGTTTCTTTGCAATTTAACGAGGTTGAGAAGAGAAGAATATGAGCAAATTTTATTCCCTTCCCGTTTAACGCAACTTCCCATTGTTTGGGAGATATATGTTTTTGTCGTTTTCATGATAACAAGAAAAACAAGCTGAGAAGAGGATCGCGGTGATGAAACTGTGTGGAAAACGGTTATAAACTATCAGAATTCGAATTGTATTACGTGTCGTGAAATGATAGATCGAAAATATTATCGTTGCGGAGGTCCAGCAAAGTGAAGATTTGTTTAATTTCATACCTCCGCTCTCGCATTTCTCTCCTCTCAAGCCGCATTTGGTCGGATGTGCAGCGCTCTGCGTTTGGTGTTATGTTTGCTCGTTGTGCGTTGGAGTTCATGTTTAGCTATGTCTAGGCACGTGTGGCATGGCATTCAAAGTGATCTGCCATATCTGTTGTCAGCAGATCTGTTTATTTATTGCAGGTGGATGGCTATTTATTTGCTTCAGGTTTCAATTGTGTAAGGATGAAAGTCCAATTTAGATTACTGATTAAATGGTACAATTTAAGTCCAATTTAGATTACTGATTAAATGGTACAATAGAGGAGAAATATTACCATGATTAGTAAATTCTTATTCCTCTCGTTAACTCTATTCTTAGGTTCTGGTAATAGTTGGTTTCTTTGTTTATTTTTTTCTCTTCCGTTAATCTCCGTTTCATTCCATTATTTTCCCTAAATGTTTTGACAGAATTTGGTGTTTAGCTTCATTGTGGCTGAGCAAATTCAGAAATAGAAGCACTTCCTTTCCATCGAAAATTTTTCTCTGAGATTTTGACAGAATTTGGGATTTAGCTTCATTGATAATTGAGCGAGAGTCAAAGTTAAAGACACTGCAGAAGCTATGGTATATCTATTTATTCTTTTATTCTTTTTCACAGAGAGTAATTTTTTTTATTTTTCTTTATTTATTTGTCATAGCTCATTATTATTTGATTTCACTTTTTCTCTACATCAAAAGAATAATTTTTGGCTCTCATCTAAATATTAATAGTAATTTTCAATCAGCACCTTTATTTTATTAGATTTTTTTTTTTTTTTCAATTTAAACCAAAGTAGAGAGATTTAAATCTGGTCACTGCCGAATTTCTGCAGTCTGAATGTTGCCCAAACCATTCAACGTGCGATAATTTTTTTGTAATGCGTGGTGTAACGAGGCCACAAATTTCTGGAGGATGAATTTGACGGCAAAATGTAGCGAAAAATTATTCAAGAATTTGACGGTGAAAGTATTTAAATGACTTTATAATAGTCAAAATTGATTTAATAACATTAACAGAGTACAACACAGCTTACATAACTCAACACTCAATTTCGGTTGCTAAACAAAAAAGTACTCGTAACATTCAAACAACAAAGCAACTGATCAGACTGTGCGTCCGGACTAGGCATACGTCAATGCCGGATCATCTACTCTTTTACACTAAACTAAGTCGGTTATTCGCCCTGAGGCGGTGTGTAGTGCGGCAGTGGCGGTGCGTTGTTAGGAATAATAATTTCTAAGGCTTAAGAATTAATGACACCTCCAAAATCATGAAGCTTATAGGCTTTAACTTTGATGTTTTTTATTTTTTTCATTTTAATAAATTTTAAAGATTAAGATTCCTTTGAAAAAGAAGTGTATTTTTTTCAATATTAAAGTAGTTAAATTTTTTTTGAATGTTTTTCTATTTAATAAATTTGAAAAGAATGAATCAAAAGAGTAAACAGCAACAGGTCAACAACATCTCAAGTACATTTTCCGATATACAAATATTTTCCAATTTTAAAATGATAGAATTGATATTTTATGGCCTAATATAGATGTCTTTTATGAGATATCCTCTATCAAATATAAATTGCTTCATTTAAAATTATCTTTCAATGATTGTTACCCAGAAATGCTTAAATTCTCTTTCAGTGATTATTATACAGAAATACTTACGAAACTTCAGCCATTAGTATACATAAATACTTACGAAACAGGGGAGGTTGTGGATGATGATATCTACTATAAGGAGACAACCATATCCTTCAATGGGATGTCAATACACTCTGATGCATTAATAACTTCCAACTTCCAAAATGAGGCAACGACATCAACAGGTTCCAAAGGTTCATTTTTCTTTGCTATCATTATACATAAATACTTACGAAACAGGGGAGGTGGTGGATGATGATATCTACTATACGTAGACAACCGTATCCTTCAGTGGGATGTCAATACAGTCTGATGCATTAATAACTTCCAACTTTCAAAATGAGGCAACGACATCAACAGGTTCCAAAGGTTCATTTTGGAGGAAAAGTTTCTACAAAATCTCAATTACTTTTATCTTTGAATAATATAAATTTACACAAAATGAATGTATATTAATTTTTTTATAAGAAAAATGAATGCATAATATTCTTTTTATAAGAAAAATTAATGAATTAGGGAGATAGATTTAACCCGAAAGTAGGTGTTTGGCTCTGCAGTTGTGGGTTTCTCCCATTAAAAAATTGTACATAATATTATACATAGAATTACTCAAATACAATTACTCAAATTCATAATATGTAGCTCTATGTCAGGAGAAGGTGCAGTGTTTGCATCACTCAACCATTAGATATCAGTTCCATTCTTATTTGCATTTTTGGGCTAGACAACATAAATTCTCAACTGAGACAGATGGAAATCTATTGGAATCCATAGTTGCAATGCTCATCCGGATATCCAAGTCCTATGCAATAACAAGGGACACTAATGCTTTGTGAATGACCTGGTAGAATTTATGTTTATTACTACTGCTAGCTTGTCTCTGATTGGAGCATTGCTTACTGATCAAATTTACCTACTCATCAAAATAAATTTACCTACTGCTCAAATTATGATTGTTTTAAATAAAACATCTTCGTTGAACGAGAGGAGGCAACACTCCAAGAATTCGAGGGTAAGGTTAAAATTCTTGGAGCATAAGGTTAAAACTTTAGTTTAAATGGTAATATGAGTTTTTTCGAGAAAAAGGGCACCTAAAGCTGTTAACTTCAACCAGCCAACTCTTCCAATTAGAAAAGAGTTAAAGTGGCAGAGCAACCCAAAGCACCACAACAGCAAGGTGACTAGAGTATGATTTGATGAAACTTGCTTTATTCTGGCTTAACTTGCTTGAGTATGATTTGATGCTACTTGCTTTATTCTGTCTTAACATGCTTTTTATCTGACATTGTCACTTAGAGTGAATTTCAAAATTTGCGGCATATGAAGAGAAAACAGTGTGTTGGTTTTAAAAAATTATGTGAAGTAAGGGTAGATATCATCGAGAATACAATGAGTAGACACTTTGTGTTGGCTCTTCACCGTATTGTGGTTGCTAAAGCTTACTAGTATAACCTTAATGTTGTGTGTTTTTCATGGTAGATTGACTTTCATAAAATGTTTTGTGGTTTGCGATTTTCCTGATTAATCAGACACTATATTTGTATTGTAGTTTGTGGTTGTCTCATTGAGATAATAAATTTGTATTGTAGGGAACATTTTGTCATTTGCAGTTTGCTTCCATGTTTGCTTCCATTTGTATTGTGAGGCACACGCCTATTTAATTCTCTAATATTAGAAATCACAGTCCATATATTATATATATATATACTATATTATATATGAGTAAATTTCTTCTCATTATCTATGCCTTTTTCTGAAAACACAAAAATATTATTTATGTCTCTTGATAATAACATGCTGCATGGTAATCCAGATTATATAATTTCATTCCCAATGGCGTTGATCCGATATTGGTAGACCGGAGTATTAACAAATGCGCAAATGGCTGGCAGACCGGAGTATTAACAGATGCGCAAATGGGTATTAAAGCAGCAAACAATTAACTAGAGTAATAATTAATTATAAATTATTAATTATTAAATAGAGAACAATCTTTTTTTCAAAAAAAAATGTAAAATATTTATGTCTATTTCTATAATATAAAGCAAATTCATATTTCTCATTATATATGTCGTCAAGTTATTCTCATTGTTTTTATCGGTTCATAATACCATGATGTTTAATGGCCTCTTGCTAGACCTGTTAATTAACTGCAATTAATTTCTACGATAGATCCAAACGAATGATTAATGAAACAAAATAGGTGTCAACAAACAGCCTCACTGCTCCTTCAATCTAAGGACGTTGTAGGTTCGTTGATTCTTCTCTCATGGGTCAAGTTAGAATAATCATGTTGTGTTTGAAACTATGATGCATCCTACTAACAAAATTAACGTAAGGATTTTATCACGCCTAAATAATATTGAAAACAAAATTTGTATGTTTTCGCTGCTATTTATTTTCTGTAATTATTGATTTAGTACCTTCTTTATTTGTTTCTTTGAATACCGAATATCGTAAGTATATCTCTTATCGAAAATTTTCATTTCCTCATTCTCCTATAAAATTGGCAGGGACTACCACTGCCTGCAGTCCTTGTTGAATGAATAGGTTGTAACAATGTGTAACTAATATATAGAAATTTCTTGACATTACGTATTATGTATATAGATATCATTAATTTCTCTTTTTCTTTAGATTTAAAATCATGGATGGTTTTTATTTTTATTTTTTTAACACAACAAATAATATGGAGATTGAAGCATAATATTAAACAATTCAATTCTTTAGGTTATTTATCTACTTATCCTGTTATATATATATATCAAATTGTATTATAAACATGAAGTTGGATTTTATATAGTATATACAGGTAACTAAGTTTGTTTGTCATTAGGGAGACGTAATCGCATCTAAAAATAAACACTTATTAAAATAGAGAGATAATTGTAAACTAATAGAAATATTAAAAAAGGACTGAAATTAAATGACTAGCTTCAATGGCCTTGGACTAGATCAATACTAAAGATGGAGATATCAAATATTAATATTAACATACAAGGATGAGTGATCTAAATCTAAGAATGAAACTAGGATTAGCTCTTTGGGGTCCTGAAAAGTTGTTCCTCCCATAGGAGGTATGCTTAGATGTTATTATATTCTCTCCATTCTTCGATCTAGCTTCCTCAAGTGCTTGTGTAGGTGTTTAAGGGAAGGGAGAATATCCTCATGGTACTCATGCTATTGTAGGAGATTATGCCCCAACAAAAATTTCATTTTCCAATAAAGATGAATATTTTCATATTTTGGTTAAAACTTCCCCTTATGTGACCTATATCAGGAATCTTGTTTCCCAATTTGTGAGAACCTACATATCTAAGAGTGGCATTCTTTCAGAGGAGGCTTATCCCTTAGCCTAGTTTATTTATCCCTAAATTTGGTTTTGTGTGAGGTCCTGATACTGCGATGCAATGTCCTCTCATCTATGATGCATATAATTATTACCCTTGTGGGCCTGCTCCTTATAATAAATGGCCATTTTCTTAATCAAAACCTCTATGAAGAAATGGGGATGAGAAAAACAAGAATAGGAAAAACAAGCTTGTTTGAGGACCAAAAGAAATTCTAGGATGGAAATGGGAGCGCCACATAAGACTAAGACAATGAGTAATGGAGATGTTTTCAAAGGGGGTGTCCAAGGGGGAGTATAACAAACACAACCCTCTAGTAAAAGGAATGAGAAGAGCAATCCCTTATCCCCACTAGACCCATGCCAAGAATTGGAGATAGGCCTTTCAAGAGGTTCAAGTTAGAAATAGATCTTCAAACCAACAATCACTGGGATGAAGGAAAAAATGCCAACACTTGGGAAAGAAAAGATATGAGACTGCTAGAAAACTAAAAACTCCAGGAGTGAAAATTGAAGACACTAGAGAGGGATAATGAAAATATTTGTAGAAACAACCAAGGATAGAGATTTACAAATGGAAATAGTTGATATTTAGGATTCTAAGTGAGAAATTTGTTGATAACCCTATAAGTTAACATAAAAATTACTCTCAAAACATAATTGTAAGGAAACACATGATTATCATTGCCCATACAAAGAAGAGGGATGAGGAGGGAAACAACACATGTTGGAGGTTGACAACTAGGCTAGTGATTTAGCTTTTGACCATGGTAACTCTAAAAAATTTGTCTCACCATCCCTATCCCAAACTCTAGAATGGTCTTTTTCTAGCCTTGTTGCATATTCCTTGCCACAAGACTACTTAGGAAACATAATTAAGGATTTAACACAATGAACAGAGTCATTATCTCACCACTCATCACAAAAGTGAACAACTCATTCAATATGGAAATTGCATGCTTCTAGACCTCCACCAACTTCATTATTTTTTAGATGTTTCACTCCATTATGATCACTCAAAAAATGGCTTCAATGCGATCAACTCCCTTATGGGTGTGCTTCGACTGAGAATTATTTCTAAACCATTTTCCCGTATGTGTTCATTAGAGTGAAGCTTAGCATGAGGCTCCAAGTGGAAGGAATCATGGTAGACATTTCCAAACACCCATAGTTGGTGAGTAAATCAACTGTTTTATTTCATGATCTCCGAACATGCATAGGGATAGGATTTGGGATGCATGAGACTTATTCTAGGAGTGACTGTAACCTCCAAATTTTAGAAACCTTATGGACATGAATACCATTTTTGAATATTCATTTGGGTATTGGGTTGAGTCTAGAATTTTATCATGCTAAACTAGGGTAGTGAGTTGTGGGGAACCCTGTGGTAAGGGCACATGTACAACATTTGGCACTTTTTGGTAATAAGCATAATGGTTGGAGTTCTTCTTGTTTGTTTTTTATTTGAATGATGATCTTACATTTATGATAAATGTTTATATGTCATAATCATTGCTGATTGGATAAAATGTATTATTAAGAGTAGTCGGTGCACCTCTTCTTTAGCTTTGTGTGGTTAATAATGCTTTGAATATGCCATAGATAGCAGTAAATAGAGTGTATGTGTGATAAAATGATAGCCCAAAATGGATTCCCATTTCCCTTCTAGCTGCAAAAACCTAGTTCTCATAACCCCCCTTAGGTTTCTTGAGCGAGACCTCACTTGCTCTATAGGCATTTCCATAAGGGTCAGTAGCCCATGGGGATTTTATTGGTCACACTACATGCAATTACCTAGGTTGGAAACCAAAAGTGCTAAAAAATGGTTCTGTCTTTGGGACTATTTGTGGAAAATTTCTTAGCAAGTCTGCCAAAAATATACTTTCAAATTCTACTACTCGTGACCAAAGTAGCCTAACAACACCAAATACATTATAAACTCCAAAAGAAATATAATGTCTAACTGGAGTATTTAGATATGACCAATAAACTGTTAATGGAAATTTATGCAATAAAGTAATCAAAAGCTGAAAACATATATTGAACACAATAGTGATGAAACCCAATGGAAATAAAATGATAAATAACACGTCAAGAGTATAAGAGATATGACTTAAATCATCCTCTACAAGAGGGTTATCAAGTGTCCCTTACACTACAAAGTGTGAGAATACAAGTGGAGAGTTCAAATTATATAAGAAGAGAATGATGATAATGATTGTGATTATGTGTGAATGATGAATGAAAAACCTCTCTATTTATAATAAAGTGCTAAATTAGACTAGATCTAGTCAAATAATAAAATAGTTGGTTGACTAGATAAAGATCTAACTCTTATGAGTATTTTATTATTTTTGGGCGGGGAAAAGATTAGAGAAATGTCCAATAACCTTTATTTAGTTGATTAACTCAAAAAATATTGATAAATTAAGTTAATTAAGGAAAATGGGTGAAATCGTTAATAAATGAAAATGATTTATTAATTAGTTCTAGGTAATGTGGTCGAAGTAACTTGTAAACAATTGTTAAATAATGATCTAATAATTATTTCCAAGGAGAAAAGTGAAATGATTAAAGAATAATAAATAAATAATGATTTCTAATTATCTCTATAGGAATGGTAAAAGTGGGCGAAAATAAAATTAATTATTTTCACAAAATGCGTAAATATATGAAAATAACATGAAATTAATTAAATAATTTTCTGGGTTATTTTAATGTGGATAAATTGAATGGAAATAATTTAAGAAAATTGGTTCACTAAATTATTTCTTATGGTGAAAGTGGATTTTAATGTGTGAAGTCCATACGACATGGTGTATTTCGATCATCCTAGTGGAAAATAGCTAGGTGATTACTTGCAACTTCTGGGCAGTAGCTGCGGACCTAGATTTCCAACCAAGAAGTGGGAGCTTCAAGGAAAACTACTAATATCTTTGGCCTAATCCTTACCCCCTCTAACAAGGTTTTACTTAGCACTGCCTTTGGACATTCATATTACAGAGGATTTTAAGCACCCTAGTAGGACAATCACTATCTTAGATGTAGAGTGATTGGTGGGTGTTGTTGGGATGCCTACCCCACCAACCTTAGCCTAAAATAATATTATTTTTCCTAGTGCCGAAGTGGACTTAAATTTTTGTTTGTTGGATTAAGTGGTCAATTTTATGGTCTTGGATTGGCGGCTTAAACTAAGCTGATGCTCACTTTTGGTATGAAGTATGTGCAAATGTGTATGATGATACTCATTTTAATGAAATTGTGTTTAATGTTCACAAAACTATTTCTTATGGTGAAAGTGGGTTTTAATGTGTAAAACCCATACTCTATGGTGCATTTCAATCATCCTAGTGTAAAATAGATAGTTGCTCACTTTTTGGGTGATAATAATGACCATATATTAAGATCGAAGGGGATGTGGAACCCTAAAAAGGAAGAAAATAGACAGGTTTTCTACTAGTAAAATTGGGAATCAACCAATTAGCATTAATAGATGGTTGCGCTGATATTTGTTTTTGAAGTCTATGAAGTTTTCTTTGTTGAATTTCCAAAGTTGATTACACAGTAGATTCAAAATTTCAATGACTATAATAGACAATGGAAAGTGGTTGAACCTAGGAATTGGACCCCTAATCAATTTCAAAGGCTTCATTAGGTGCATAATAAAATTATCAAGGTTGTTTATTTTTGGTTTGAAAGTGTGATTCAAGGATACATTACAACATTTTCCATTGACTCTAATATCTCATATACTACTATTAAACTAAAATTCTTGGGAGGCGCATGAGGATGGTTTATTTTGGTATTTTTGACCATTGTGAAAACATTGTTGTGCAACAAAGGTGTACTGAAGATGCAATCTGATACTATGAATAACTAAACCCCTCATGTGGTAAGGGTGATCTAGGGATTGGGCAAGGAGTAATCTGAGGGAAAATACTGATATGTAGGAGTAACAGAGAGTAAATGATGAAGGGAGTGTGGATGATCCTTGATTAAGATTGTAGGAAGGTTACACCGAGGAAGTTTGGCTGAGTAATATAAGGAATGAGAGGTATGATGGAGTTTGAATCTGGCGTTCTATGTAGTGGTAGAAGATTTTGAGATGGAATTCCTATAGGAGAGATGTCAACATGGGTGCCTATAGTTGGTTGAAATGGAATGAAGGAGATAGTGAGAGGACATAGGTGAAGAAGACGCATTGGAGTTTAGAGAAGCTTGGATCAAATTTGTATTGGCATATTACGCATAGAGGGAGATAAAGGGCAACCTTAATGCCTATGTCGAGAATAACAAAGAACATGCCTCTCGAGGATCATAATCAAAGTATGCCCTGTGTCAAACTCCTGACCCCATGTGCACTTATTCATACAAAGGTAATTTCTCCTAGTAGTTTTTTGCATGCTATATTTAGTTAAGGAAGTTGATGGAGTCATCATAGTAGTCAGCGTTAGACTAGTTAATCAGGAGGAAGTGGGTCACAATAAATAATAGCTATATCTAGTTGAACATCATTATGAGTTGGTAGAAAAAGAAAAATGATAGAAACTCTGAAGCCACCCATTTTTCATCGTGTTGGGAATGAATATGATGAACAACACTTATTTCATTAGAGAAATTACAAGGTCTATAATGGGCCTCTTAAGAAATAATATAAAATAATAGTGGAAATAATAAAATAAGATTAGATTATCTCATCATGTTTTAGAGGGAAAAAAGAAAAAAATACTATTTCATCTCGTATTTTCAACTTATGTCCCTATGGTTTTACTCAAATTTTGAGCGAGAGCACTCGTTGGATGCAAAATTTGATTTTTCATCCAAGGAGTACCCATGTTTCATACTTTCAATGAACCCTAATACATGAAAAGAATGAAATACATTAAAAAAATTTGATTGCAATCATGTTTTTTTCATGTATTTCACATTTTTCATGTAGTGGTGTCCATTGAAATTATGCAACATGGTTAGTTGAAAAAGTAGTTTTTTTTTTTTTCACTCCATAAATGGTGAATCATCCCCCATGGTTGAAATCATCATATTGAGTCCTATTGGTTCTTATAAAGTTTATTTATGTTGTACATTTTTTGCTTTGAGGTCCATTTTTTACCTCAAAAATTCTCTAACGATATGTGGTAGAATTTGGGATGTTCATAATGTCTAGGATGATAATACTAAGATTATACAGTTGAGTACAACCTTTAGAGGCCATGGTTTAGCTTGGTTTAGCAATGTTCCACCTTCATAGCTAATATAATTACATGAAATTAAGTAAGAAATGATAAAGGAGTTCTACAGGCCTAAGTTTGCATCCCAGTGTATAACAAAGTTGAAGGAGATCCAATAGAGGATGGATGAATCCATTTGGAACTAGGATCAATGGTTTAAATTATTTTGGACAATTTATTAGTCACAATACATGATGAGTAACATAAGGAATGGTTTATTGTAGGTATGTTGTCGAAAGCTTATCGTCCATTAACTCAAAAAAACATCCATGCTCAATCATAAGCCCTGGAGAGGGCATTGAAATTGGAAGAATCTCTAGTGATAATGGTAGGAGGAGATAATTCTAGTATAGCTTAGCTTCAGTCATAGATGTCTATGCCTACTATTTAGTTACATTATTTGGCGAAGGGGAAAGGACTGCACATGGACGTCTGGAGCACAATCTATCGAAAGAAAGGCCACCACAAAAATGAATGTCTCGTACCTATCGAATATATGGTGATTGGTGCAGATAATATGATGGTGCAGGGATAAGGATTATGGTGGGAGATATATAGATTGTAGGTCATACACCCCTGACTTGTCTGATGATGTCAAAATAGGAGACTATAATGAGAACATTGTTTTGTGATTTCTGCAAGTTTGTTGCTCATGACATTCATCATTGTAGCTCTTTAGAATTGATGCAAGATTACACCATGGATACTTATAGAGTAGGAGTGTCAAGATAACATAACTGAGAACTATAATCATATAAGAAATTTTAGGGTATTGTGGTTAAAGAAAATGGAGGATTTTCTAGACATGGATGAGTACTAGGATATTTTGGACAAGGGGAGTGATAAACTGTTACAGTTATGGCTAGTTTAGACATCAATCTAGAGTCTATCCTAATCCATGTTCAAAATGCACATATTATAGATATTTAGATCATAAAACAGAATAATTACTTATATGATTGCAAAGATCTAGGAGAAGAAGGGGAGAACCTATATAAAGTGACAATGGAGCCTCACCACGATCAATCAATATCGCAATTGAAAGTTCTTACACATGGAGGGACCAAGGATGTGGAACATGCCACCAAATAAACTAACACTGGTCATAAGTGTGTACGAAACTTTGGAGACCTACCCCCGGTGTTTGACCCTCAGAAGGATAAGGACACTTATAAATAGGTGTAGAGGGACATGGTCATAATAGAATGAGATGTCTCAGAAGGTATTCCAATGTATGATATGCCCTGGATAGAAGATAAGACTATTGCAAAACATTCTAAAGGAGGAGACAAATCGATGAGAGCCTTTTTGAAAATATGCTTCGAGTTGATGTTGGATGATGGAGCTCTTCATAAATTTCATGGAATGACTGACCAATGCATGAAAAATCTAGGGAGTCAAGCATCATAGATGCCCAAGTGCACAGTTAATAATGTTGCAAAAAAAATAGAAACAATTGGAACTTCATGTTTGATGCACAAATAGGAGATTATGACATGGATAAAATTATTATTGATTTATGCTCTGATGTTAATATTCTAATGAAGAAGGTGTGGGATATGAAGGGGAGATCCAAATTGACCCCTATCTACCTCTGATTGGAAAATTAATATAGAATTTTTCCTATTTGTATATTGTCAAATGTGGAGGTACATTTTGATGGGGTTATTAGTATGGTTGATTTTTATGTTAGTGAAATTGTTGATGATATTGATCCCTATCCATATTTTTTAGGAAACAATTGGGCCTTTAACAATGAAGTGGTCATCAATCTAAATAAAAGGAATATTATTTTGGATTCTAGGGATGTCTTAGTGATTACATTATTAGATCTAAGTGAAGGAGACTAGAACATGGAACTTGTTCAGAAAGAGATGGATGTAGAAGCATTGGATGAGATCTATAATATCCTTAAGTGGAGGGAATATTATGTCAATCTGATTGCATATGGTGTTTTGAATTGGTGTAGCATTGGCTCTGTGCTTCAAATTATCAAGAAAGGAAGGAAAATTGGAAGAAACAACTACACGAGGTTTCTACCAAAAGGTGTGAACATATCACTCATCCAGTGAGATTGATCGAGACAAAAGCGCATGATCCCCCAACATACGATCATCTAATTGATGTTGATATTTTTTTAATGGGAAGATAATTTTGAATTTGAGATCTTCTTCCTTAGATGTTTCCATCAAATCCACCCCTATGTACTGGTAAATCGCACATAACTATGGTATGGAAACTTGGAAAAATGTAACAATTTATTGTGTAATAGGTTTGGGTCTAAATCTGAGGTCAAGGGAGTTAAGTATGCAGGGTTTTACTACCGCAAAACCCATTTGAAAAGGTTGTGTTGTAGCATGGAACAAAAGGAAGATACCACAGGAGGAGTGGGTTTGTAGATTCATGCACACTCTAGATACCATTCCCAAGAATTGGTATGTGGAACTAGAAGTGCATAGAAGCACTATGAATGTGAGAAGATGACTCAAAATTTTAAGGCCACATTCAATTTTACAACTAAAAATGAGGCATTTTATCATGAACTTAAGGTGTTGAATAAGAAGATATATTCATCAGAGGTTTGGCTTGAGCATACGATGATAGCTATGCGTCTCACTCATCACCATTTACAACAGGCATGGAGACTTGTTTCCCAATACATTTTCTAAGATGAAGGGAATAGTGGGTGAGTTGGGTGAAATTTCGATTCCTCTCAAGTCAGATGTTGATCAAGTTAGAGAAAGGTCATACTAGCTCAATCCAATATATAAACAGGAGGTAAAGAAAAAGTTGGACATAATGTTGGAAGTTGGGATCATTGAGCCAATGGAGTAGATCGAATGGATAAGACATATGGTGGTTCATAACAATAGAACATACGAGATTAAGATTTATTTTTATCTCATAAAGCTCAATGATACATATGTACATGATCAATTTCCTATCCCTTTTACCATTGAATTCATTAAAAATCTTGGTGGTCAAGAAGCATACTATTTCATTGATGTATTCCTTGGTATTACTAGATTTGAATTGTTATGGAAGATCATCATAAAATTAAATTTGTGATGGAGTGGGGTTTCTTTTGGTACATTGTAATTCCATTTGGCCTAAAGAACGCACCTAACATATTTCCCAAAATTGTTGTTGCATATTTTAAAGAATTTATTCATAACTCTTTGGAGGTCTATTTGGATGACTAAATGGTGTTCATCTTATAGTAGAAGCGCATAGAGGTATTTTGGTTGACGCTAGACACATGCATGAAGTTGCATATTTCATTAAATATCAAGAAATGTATTTTTCATTCCATGTTTGGCATTTTATTAGGTCACAGTGTGTGTAAGCAAGGGTTATTGGTGGACCTTATAGATGTTGTAGTCATGGTGGATCAACTTCCTACTTCCATTCAAAAGTTATGAGCTATTATGGGTCATATTGGTTAATTACCAGAAAAAATTAAAAGGATATGCTCAGGTAAGTTCACCTATGGAGCACCTGTTGGAGAAAGAGGTACCTTTCAGATGGATGGAGGAATTTCAGCATGTCCTAGATACTTTAAAAGAGAAGATTGTTAACATGGCAATTTTGATCATTCCTAACTAGAGCAAAGAATTTCATGTGCACATGGATGCTTCATTTATCTCTCTAGGAGCCATCTTAATGGAGCAGAGGAAGGGGACTTGGATCACCAAATTATGTTTGAAAGAAGAAAGTTATCAGTAGCTAAACAAAATTATACCACTATAGAGCAGAAAGGATTGGCTATGGTCTATACCTTGTAGAGGTACTACCACTACATTTTAGGAAGTAAATTTAAGCTTATATAGATAGTTCAACATTAAGGTACCTAATGAACAAGATTGTGTTCGGGTGGGACATATATAGATGGTTATAATTGTGTGAAGGGTAATATTTTGAAGTGTTTTTCAAACATGGGTGATTGAATGCATGCCCTAACCATTTATCAAGGATTTCTATAGGAGAGGAAGCTCAAAATTTAGGAGTCAACCTACGAAAATCTACCAGATGACCAACTATTCATAGTTTCATTAATCGATGAATACTTTGTTGAGATTTCTCACTTCCTAACTAATAGAGTTGATCTAGTTGAGTATATTGTTTTTTCAAAAGGAGCAATTGGTTGTCAATTCCATGGACTATTAATTGATTGCAAAGTACTTTCCAAGTTAGGGGATGATGGGATTTTTCTAAGGTGTGTCTTGTAACATGAGCATATGATCATCTTGACAAAGGGAGATGAGGCAGTTGCTGGAGAAAATTATCTAGGGTGAACTACTATCTAGAATATTTTGCAGGTAATGTTATGGTGGCCAACTTTGAATGTTGATGGTATGGATTTTTGTAGGAGTTGTGACATTTTCTAGAGGGTTAGAAAATCTTCAAGGAGAGATGACATGCCTCTAGCTTCACATATTATGCTACAGCCATTGGATAAGTGGGCCATACATTTTGTGGCTCCCATCATCCCACCAAATAAGAGATTGGGAGCAAGATACATCATTACTGCAATAGACTATTTCAAGCGGTGGGCTAATGCAACACTAATAATGGATTGCATTGTTGATATTTGTGCACAATTTATGTTTTAAAATGTTCTCACTAGATTTAGCTTTCTTGGAATCTTTATGAGTGACTAGGGAACACATTTTCTCAGTACGACTATTGAATCATTGATATAGGAGTTTGAGCTATGTCACCGAAAGAGTATGCCTTATCATTGCTAGGTTAATGGTACAATGGAAGTGTTCAATAAAATTTTGGAGAATGCACTCATGAAAGTATGTAATAAAAAGAGAGATGATTAGGATCTTTGAATTACAATCGTACCATAGGCATATTGAATGACTTTCAAGTGCTTAACGTGACACACACATTTTAGGTTGCTACATGGAAAAGAAGTGATGATGCCAATGGATTTCTTAGTACCTAGTTTGTGCATTATTTCCTTTACAAATATGAAAAAGTCAGGTTCTTTTGAATGTAGACTTAAAGGGTTGACGTAGTTTGAAGAGGATCAAATTCCCCTGGGATTTCATCAAAATGTGGAGAAGGAATGAGAGAAATATTGGCGTGATCATTGTATTAAACATAAGATATTTCAATCAAGGGACCGAGTGTTTCTCTATGACTACAAGTTCCTAAAGCACCCCGACAAGCTTTAGATTCATTGGTTGGGTCCATATAAGTTCAAGATTCTGATGGACACAAGTGGATTACAACTCAAGATGTTGGATGGTGAGCCATTCTAATGCTACGTAAATGGGAACCAACTGAAACCGTATAGGGACAAGTATCCTTTTTCACAATAGTAGAAGGATCCATTTTCAATATTTATTTGTATATAAACAAGCAATAGTAGTGTTAATTTTTGGTTTCTTTGCATGATAGACAACCTTAGTTATTATTATGAAACTAGTTTCCAAATGTATACATATTGTGTCGAGACGATTGTTGTGGAGGAAGGATAAAGATGACACAGACATATCATAGAGGGATTAATATACAGTGTTGGGAGCAAGCCCCTTGTAGGAATCCATGAGACAAGACTTCAAAAGGTTAAAAATGTGAGAATAGAGTGAAGTGATTTATTACTATATTAGCTGGATGTGGTTGATGGCAACTATACAAGGATATGATTCCAGACATTGTACGAATTAGATTGACATGCATGCTTTTCAACAACACATTAGATTATCAATGATTTGAATAATGGAGTGATAGTTTGGAGCCCTCTCATGAAGTTAGACATAATATTTTTGAGGTGAGGTGGGATGACTACCATGATTAGGCACACACTTACCACCACCTCTCCTGGTGCCATAAAGTTTCACGATAGTTTGAATCTAGGATTCAATGATTCACATATTGATGTAGTGAGATAGACAACTCATAATCATGTGAATGTGGGTTGTTTTAGTGCATGTGATTTTTTATATAAGGTGAAGGGACATAGTTATTCATTTGTTATGATGGTGACAATGAAGCACAAACTTCATAGGAAGAGAGTTAAGTTTATGGGGAAATGTAGGGTTAGGAATCGTTGGTGGTTTAGGAAGATTAGAGTCGAGTTATTGTATTAGGGGATGTTAGGAGTTCTGATCATGTGTACACTATCTTTTTAGGAGTATATGACATTGTTGGATAGTAGTAGGACTACTCTAAGAGATATTATAAATGGGGAGATATGGTTGAGTTAGATAATGTATGATGGAACTATCTATGGTGATTATTTATCAGAAGACTATGAATAGTAGTGTTAGAGTGGTTGCTTGAGAGTAGACCACAACATATAAAATAAGCCACCTTTGCGTGTGTTTTGGGGAAAGGTAGTAGAAATATCATGAGGCCAACATATAGTAAATAAAATTGTAGTTGGAAATGGGATGAAAGTGGAGGAGTGGCTAGGTGGGAAATTGCAAAAATTAAAAATTTCAAATGCTTGCATTTTGGGTTAGTCTAGTTTTAGTAACAATAGTTCAACTATCCATAGTAGTGCTTCTTACTGAAGTATTTCCTACGATGATTTTGTGCATGTTATTCTATATAAATCAAGAAAATATGGTGGGATTAGGTTGGTTGGTAAGTTGGATTTTGTCAATCGACCAGTGAGTCATTAGGCTATTGGGGTGAGTATGTAATTCTTTAATCTTGAACTAGATTGGTGATCCATGGGGAACCCTTCTGGTGAGGGCACACATACTACATTTGACACTTTTTGGTAATAAGAATAATGGTTGGAGGTATGCATGTTTATTTTATTGTATTTAAACGATGATTTCCTTTATAAACAATGTTTACATGTGATAATCATGATTGAATGAATAAAATGTCTTATTAAGAGTAGTCAATGCACCTCTTCTTTAACTTTTTGTTGTTAATAATGCTTCACATATTCCATAAATAGTGGTAAATAGAGTGTATATGAAAAATGGAGGATATGTGTAGTAGGATAATGGCCTAAATGGATTCCCATTTCCCTTCTAGTTAGAAAATCCTAGTTCTCGTAGCACCCCTTAGCTTCATTTGGAGAGGCCTCTCGTATTCTACAAGAATTGTCATAAGGGCCAATATCTAGTGGTGATATTGTTGGTGACATTTTGCATAATAATCCAATTCATAAACTTAAGATCACCAAAATTAATAATTATTAGCGAATCACCTTCAACCAAGAGCTTAGTGAAGCCTTGAGCTTAGGTGAGCTCCAAATTGATATAAACACCCATGAATTCAACCGCACTATTGTTGCTAATACTAAGTGATCCAAAATAAATGAATAGGGGCTTATCAAAGTAATATTTGATTATTCTAGTGTAACCCTCTCCACATACATTTCCTTTCTACGCCCCATCAAAATTCAATTTCACGGAGGAGGGAGCCACATTATGGACTAATTAAGGAATATATAAAGGGAGAGGGTAGTAATAGCCCTAGGGAGGGGAGGGAAACCACCTGTATAGGATTCTTGCCTTGCTACCAAAAGCTTACCAATCCTAATTGGACTATGAAAGGAAAATAATTATTTATTTTCCCTAGACTATTATAGTATCTCAGATGGAGTCCAATGGAATATTTGATCGCTTAAAAATTCTCCTATTGCTCTCTTTTCCATAGTCCCTAGAGGCGAACACTTCGAGAAAAAGTCAAGATTCGATTTAGAGCTAGATTTGAGAATGCTTGTGATTGAAATCACATTGTAATATTAGATATGTTTGATGGATACAAGTGTAATTTTATAAAAGAATAGGCTAATATAATCCATAAGACCATGGAGAAGGTACAATTTTTGAATAAATTTTCCAAATTATTTTAGTGTAGAATATAAAGAGGTCACCTAGAGGGATCCTAGTAGTTCGTTTTTGGTATTTTTTCTAATTTTAAATGCTTTTTCTATAGAGGAAGCCAAAAAGATGGATATTTTAGGCTATACATTTGTTTCCAAATTTTGGGCCAAAATTCTTCCGATTGGAGATCTTGATGGCCCACTTCTAAATGATAGGATTCCTTGATAGCAAATATACCTTTAGATTCATATCCCCATTATGATTTGTCTTATTGATTGGAAGAGGGGATTTTCCAATTTTGCAAACTTATCCTCAAGTTTTTCCATATTTAACCATCTAGTTTGGGATGCAAATTCTCTAGTGCTATCTGTCAACGCTAGCTTAGAGTAGATTTCTCCTCTAACCAGTAATATATATTTGTAATTCTAGCTTAGGTTTTCATTTGATGTTTCAAATTTTCTAGCTCATTTTGTTCCCCCAATTTTAGGTACTGCGACGAGGAATCCATCTAGAACCAAGGAGTGCAACAATTTTTTAATTTCCCATAGATAATGATTTTGTATTGAAATTATACCTCATTTTTCAAAGGTCCAAATTGACAAGTCATGGGCCATGGTTTTTAATTTAATTAGATTTTGTTTGGGGGTCTAAGGGGCTATTTTCATTTTCATATTTTTTTCTAAATTTCTTGGCCTCCTTGAAGCCACCTCCACTAGAGTTTTGCTTCCAAAATTTCTACCATGGTTGATGGATCCTAGAGTCCTAGAGCTCCCTTGAGATTTGGCCAACATAGCTTACATCACGCCCCTAGGGACTAGTTCTTATCCAAATGTCTGTCCCCCCATAGAAATCATTAAATTATATGAAATTCCTAAAGATAGATGATCGTGCCATAATTGTTGATAAAATATATTTGGTGGAGCTTATAGGACCACTTTGAGGAGAACTAATCATTTGATAATATTCAAGGAGAAAAAGGTCTAGATTTTTAGTTTACTATGAAGCTTAGTAATAGGTTCCTACCATAGTTTTTGTTTAAGGGAACTTTTCGCTAGCAAAGTGCCTATGTACTTTGAGGGAAGCTTAACAATTTGGAATCCCAAGATTCAAGCCACATGGTGCTTAGCCAACAAAGAGGTGTTCAAGAAAAAAAATGACATTTAATTTTATTAATATCCATACCCAAGGCCACATAAAAGCATTTAAAAAGGTTATTGAAAGCAAAAGATTCTCACACTATTGAATTTCTCGATCCCATAGCATCATCCATGAATTGATGATGAGTGAGAGGTAAATCCTCCACAAATAGCGGAAGGAATTTTATTTTTCTCTAAGTGAGTTCTTCCTTGAAATAAAGTCCTAATACCTCCCTCACCAAAAGTGATCTTCTCTGGAGAAATGATATTGGGAATAATGGGCTTAAGACTATTAGTTATCATCTCAGAAGTTCCCTTGAAAATTACATTGCATAGGGTGATAGGTCGATAACCATTAGAGTCTTCCATGTTTTCCTTTTTGGGCACCAAATTTAGAAAGATAATATCCAATGATTTTAGAATTGATGAAGATTGTCTAGATTTGTCAACTTATTGCCATACTTCAGTCTAAATTCTTGGCCAACATGACTTAAAAAATTCTATGATAAATCCATCTGATCCTAGGGATTTATTACTAGGCATTTCCTTGACTGTATCTTCAACTCCCTCATAAGATATCTTTATGAGTAGTGATTCTTTATGATATAATGTAATCACCTATAAGAGAGGATGTTCTGGAAAAATATAGATAGTTTATGTTAGATATCCAGATAGGTACCCAATTTCCTCTCTTCAAAATTATACAATGAGGATCTCCTGTTATGTTTCCCATGTTGGAGCATTGATTTATAAAACAAAATTCTATTTTACCCCACTTGAGTTACTTGATGTTGTATTTTTGTTTCCAAAATGTCTCTTCCTCTTGTTGTATCGCCTCCATTTTTTGTTCTAATTTTCTTCTTTCCTCCAAGATGTTGCCAAAAATTCCCTTATTCTTGCATTTCAATTTCCACTTGATATGTTTTAGCTTTTTGTAAAGAATAAACATTTTGAAGCCATCTATTTCGCATAGCTCTCCTCACCGTGGGTGGGTATTAAAAGTTTAGATGATGTAACCAAAATTTTTCATATTAAAATGGGTAGTTTTGTGGATGGGATTTGAAATCAATGTTAACGCATATCTCCAAATTATCAAAGCCATGGCTTGGGAGGATAAATTTCTCTATAAAAAAACCCTATCTTATGATGTCCTCAAAAATGACAAAGCCATTAGACGTTGAAGAAACCTATTGCTGACCACATACCCTATTGTCCCAAGTATGGGTTTTGTTTCTTGTTGTTATTTCTATGAGTTATGCTATGTCAGTTAGTTCTTGGAAGAGAATAGCCTTGGCTTCAAGTCTTCTAATTTCATCCTTCTTTTCATCTAATGATTTCATGAGATTTAAATCTCACTCAATGATCCAAGGATATGGGGATAATATTTTTCAAGTATTGAAAATAGATTGGAGGAACCATGGTTTATCTTTAGGAACATTGGGACCATAAACAATTGATAAAATACATGACTCCCCTAAACCAATAAGTTGGGAATGAATAGCCATAATGTGAAAGGATGCAATAATATTAGTAACCCTAATATCTTAATCATTCTAAATAATATCTAGCCTCCTAGAAATCCCTTAGGCATATAGTGTAAATGCTTGGAAATTCCTCCCCCTTTTGATGATTATATGCTTAATAGAATCAATAGATACTTTAGTTTCTCGGATCATCATTATGTGAGGATTTTTTGCAGAGCATTTTTCTTTTAGGAACCTTTGTTTTATGTTAAAATTGAGGTCCTACATATTCCATGAGATTATTTTCATGACCAAGATTTGTGAGAGCCATGGAAACCTTTCATGATAACCCTGAATCACCCTAATTCGACCTATGTGGCTCCTAATTAATCCAATAGTTATAGGTTACTCTTTTGACCCCTTTTTTTCTCATCCCAATGCGGTTTGGATTAATCTTTTAAATAATGATTTTTAACTCCCAAAGGCCCAATATTTTCTACACTTGAATTTGATTTAGATACTACATGTCGATACTTCAAATAGGTTAGGCCCAAGAGGAGAAGTTAGTGTTCTGGGAGAGTAAAAGGATTTTTCCTTTCTAGAACTTAGCTATTTTAGGAAAATTAAGGGAATCAAGATCCATTCCCTCCCCTTTATCAAGGTATGAATCCATTACTTCTAGTATAACATGCATAAATACTAGGGAATGAAGCAGTTGATTAGAGTTCTTAGGGGAGCACAGCCGAAGAACAAGGGTTTATCGATAGGGGCAGAGGGTTAGCATTAGAGGAAGGGGGGATATTGGAAGTTGTGGAAGGGATCAATTGGTATTTCATCTAATTTTTGGTGGCTTCTCACCAATATTGGTGTTCAAATATTCAAGTGAGACTAGTAGGTCATGCCTATTCACCTTTGCCACTTTTATCTCCTGTAACTTTTTATACAAAGGAGGGATTTTAAGGTAATAATGCTTGTGTTAAACCACCATAAGGCCATCATTTTCCTCAATTGTACTTGATTCAAGATTACCAGTTGTGGGTACCAAGTGATAACTATATTATAAATCACCATATTCATGGCATCACCAACATTTGAATGATATCTGCTCATAGTCAAGTGTCTACTTTGATAATTCAACCTAGTAGTAAATATCTATTGATTTTGTAAGAGGCTAAGAATTCTTTTATATAAACACATATTCATGGATAAGATATATACCTTTCTAGCTTAGTTGTGTCAAATACATTGATGAAGTGTCTTGGGGCATTTCTAATTCTAGCCAAGGTTTCCTCATCTAAAAACTCCTGTAGTAATGAGTAAATTTGAATCGATGGGGGCACTTCTGTGAAATCATCCTTATCTTATATGAATCACTTATTCTAGAAGCATAAATAATGTTTATATGAGGGTTAAATAAATATGGCCCATTCTAGAAAATGTGATTGTCATCTTCTATGCTAGGGAAGAAAGTAGTGAGAAATCCATTTTATCCCACTTCAAGTTTAATATGAGCTTTAGGTTTTCATTTATTATAAGCACATGATCCCTTGTGTACTAAATATATTCATCGATTCAGTTCGATCGAACCTAAAATTTAGGATATATAGCTTCTTTAGGTAATCAATTCTCTGATTTCCATTTACCAAGGTGGCCCATTGATTGTTGGTTAATCTATTGATTTCCATTTGAGTTTGGATGTAATGAGTCGGGGATTGAAGTTCAAGATCATTTCAGGATTATACCTTCTTAAACAATCCAACTATAGGAGGGAGTATCATTCCTTCCATTGGCATTAGCCAGAGGAAGAGCATTTGGGAAAGGGAAAAATTCACCGGCACATTAGGGTCTTCTAAAAAATCCATAGAGGGTTTTGTAGAGCATCATAGTTATAGAAGAGTTTTATATTTTAAAAATATAATAATTAATAGAAATCACTTAAAAATAATTTGTCTAATCATTTGAAGTTAATTTTAATTAACCATAATTTATTATATGAAAACTCTAATAAGAAATACAATGACAACATTTCAATAATTTGTAAGCAATTTCATGATATAATCATAAATATTAAGTATAATTTTCAACACTTCCCTTACTTAATGATGTTATTATAATTTCTTTTCTCAATGAAAATTCTCTTAGGAAAATATGCACATGTAGCTACAACTTCATCCCAAAAAAGTGTTTTGAAGACTTTTACCTTTCAACATAGTCCTAGTTATCTCAACAATTGTATAATTCTTCTAATCAACCAAAAAATTCTATTGGGGAGGGTAAGATTTTGTAAGTCTCCTATGAATTTCATACATTCTACAATAATCATCAAAGTCATTAGAAAAAATTATCTCCCCCTATCTTTATTTGTGTTTAATGTCAACAATAATTTTAAATTATTCAAAAATAATATAAGTAGTATTTTTAATTAATGAAATATTCTCACGTTATTAGACTAAAATAAACCACAAAAACAATGAAATACTTACTTTAAAGGGGACCACATTTAGTTACATGCATTAACTCAAATGAATTTGTTACTTTCTAATATTTCCTTCTTAGAATGAGTCTCAATGTTGTTACCAAAAATACTTCATTCACAAACTTGATCAACACAATCAATAAGAGAAAATCCTTTGACTTATTTATTATTAGGTAGTAATTTTAATTCTCTTATATTTAAATGTCCAAACCTTATGTACCATAGCTATGACTTGTCATAATAGTAACTTTTAATGCATTAATTCCTCACAAAAAAAAATGAAGGCAAATAATCTATTTGAAATATATTAATTTTGGCTATAATATGGTATGTTCTATATCATATATCATGCATCTATCACATTTACCAAAAAACAAAATATCCCTTTTCAATCAATTGTCCCAGTCAATAGATTATGTGCTAAATGAGAGATATAATGCTATGACTTGTCATAATAGTAACTTTTAATGCATTAATTCCTCAAAAAAAAAATGAAGGCAAATAATCTATTTGAAATATATTAATTTTGGCTATAATATGATATTTTCTATATCATATATCATGCATCTATCACATTTAAAAAAAACAAAATATTCCTTTTCAATCAATTGTCCCAGTCAATAGATTATGTGCTAAATGAGAGATATAGAAGACATCGTTAATATGGTTCACTTTGACTTGCTCTCTTTTTTCCATGATTTTTGATTTACCTTTAAGATCCACTTTTTTTGTCATCCCCAAGTGTACTTCAAATTTGGTATATTCATATACCTTTACAATACCATATCTATTCTAAAAATAAAAATAAAGTGTCCACGTCTGATTTTCTTCACAAAATTGTTTCTTTTGTTTTTTGGGTTTTTTTTACAATTACATCATCTATTTTCAAAAATATTAAATATGGAATCATTAATATTTTTTACTTTTATCTTGTTTTTATTAAGTTTGGAAAGACTTTTTCATTTTCGATTTTACATGTCTATTATTCACATAATATAAGATTCAAACCCAAAATTTTTGGTAAGACTTCATTCCACTGCCATCGCAGCTTGAGCTACTCCAGATAAACCTTTTTACCTGTTTCTTTACTATAATCATCTTTTTCTTTATTACTGACATACAAACCTATTCCTAAATCTCTACTCTATTTGCTTCTCTTCCTACTTGTCCATGAGCTCCCTGATTTCTTCTAAGGAAAAACTTTCAACTTCATGCCTTTTATCTCTAAAATTATTTATGTTCCCTTGAAAAGCTCTCTCAAAATATTTTTCAATAGATTTATTTATCTTTTGTTCATGAAATTGAAAAGAACTCATAAGTGCATTAACTCACAACTAACTTAAATCTTTAGATTCTTCCGCAGAAACAAAAATAACATCAAATTTGGAAAGAAAACTTAAAAGAAAAATCATCATTATTTTGATGTTCTAAATCTTCTGAATAAAATCTAATTTGTTTAAGTATTGCCATAAACGTAGTGGAAAAATCTGAAGTAATTTGAGAATGTCATATGCACAGAATTTCAAATTTTCTTTTAATAGATTGCAATTTAATAAATTATATATTACTCATCCCTTGATAGGTTACATGCAGCAAACCACACGCTTCCTTTCATTTTGTTGTTGTAAGCAGTCTTCGAAAATTAAAATTGTGCACTGAAATTAAGTATCTTGAAGCTCTCTATAATCATCTGCCACTAAATCTCAATATTGTTAGGGAAAGAATAAAATATTAAATTTAATGCCCAAAAATATTTGTTTAAAATTCCAAACACAATTACCTCAAATCTATACAAACGTCAGAAATACATTAAATCTTGCTAACAATTCCAATATTAAATATTAATTTATGGGAGACAATCACAATTAAATAAAACACTGAACATTACTACATACAAAAATAATATAAAAAATTGTAATACTTGACATTTAAGTAATAAAATGATATATAAATTTTGGAGTTTTGTAAATCTCAAAATATCTGCAAATTATTGTCAAAAATATATTAATTTTTTTTAATGATAATCTTTTTTTTAATTAAATTTTACTAAAATATTATAATATCTTCTAGTAAATAACTTTATTCATTTCATCAAAACTTACTAGCAATATTATAATAATTCACCTATATAATCATCAAAAGATAATCCGAAGGTTTCAAATTATTTTCCTTTTCCATATATTTTTTCAAGATCTTTTGAATGGTATAACCAGAAGACTCTGGTCTTTATATTATAAATGAGACAAAAATTTCTGAATATTTCCAATTTTTGAATTCTGAGTCCCAAAAATTGCTGATCATACCTTGTACCACAGGAAATTGTCATTGGATTGTCGGTTTCATGCACCGTGGAGACCACTTAATATGTCTCGTAAAGATAATGGTCACTTGTCTTCGCAGAAAAAGGGAAGTCGTTTTGGATAGGGGCAGTTTACTGCATTCAGCCCACCAACTTTTAGACATACCAATTACTGTCCAGTATTCGTAAATAATACTGCAAGAAAGAGAAGATGAAATAAACAGGACAGATTAGTGGAGCTCCACCAACCACGTTTAGAATCGGAGATTAGCTGTCCTGCATCAGCAAAAAATGCTCTCTTAATGGGTGGAGAAATAAAAGAGGAAACCCTGCTTTAATTGGTGCTAAGAACCTACTGCAAAGCGACCTGAAAGCACAATGTTAACTTGAAGAAGCTGAAAGCCCAGTGATCCAGTGAACGCATTCGAATTAGTAAGTGGTCATTAAATAGACGGAGACAATACCTACCTTTTAATTCGTCCCACAGTCGCTGCAGGGGTAGATTATTGGTGTCCCTTTAGCTAGAAAATATAAACATAGTTCTGTGCCCAAGTCAACTATTTAATTTTTGCCAACATGCCTCTCAGTCCGATCTTTTATGTTAGCTGTCCAAAGATTCTAGTGGATATAAAAGCCAGTAACTTCAGTCAATGTACTATGGTCTCAAAGTCAAATATTCAATAGATTTAATTTGAATCTTCATTCTGGTTTTTTATTTGTTATGGATTGATTATGGATCGTTTTTTATTTGTTATGGATTGATATGGATCCATAAAATTGGTTTAAGTAACTTGTTAAGGTAATTTAATTAAATTGGGCTCAGTCTAAAATGCAATTTATTGTTAAATTATAATATTTTATGTAATTCATTTAAAGATACCTTGAATCTATTATAAGATGTTTCGGGATATTGTGAGGACATCGTAAAGCAGGAGGATATTGTAAAAATGTTAAAAAGTTTTCCGTGACATGATTGAAAGGCTAGCCATTTTTTTGTGGATATATATTAAATTGGGTGAACTATGTAAATGGTTGCCTATGAATCTATTGGTTTGTGTTTATTTGTGTGCTTTTTATAACAATGGGTGTCCTAGTACAGGGAAAAAAATATCACTAAAGCAAATATGTGTAAGCAAATTCTTTGTTGCCCATTGGTGCATGCATGATAAGAGATATTTGTAGTGGAGCATATTGATGGTTGGAGTTTATGTTAGTCAGCAAAGGAAGTGTACAAAACCGTACTTGCTACTATTGTTGCCGTTGTTATGACATGAATAAGAAGGTATAGTTTGTGAATACACTTTCAATCCAAAGATTTGGAGCCTAAAACAGTGTGGTTCTTAAGAAATTAATAGTGGAGAAACTTGGTTTAATGGTTGTTGGGATAGATCTATGTAACATTAATTTTGAGAGTTCCACCAATGGAAGATTGCATCGACTTAGCAAGTAGAAATGGTGGTGGAAAGCTAGATTAGGGTTACACGAGTGCAAGAGACGACTGCATGGTGGAGTTTAGGGAGTATGTGAAAATTATGGATCAGTACTCATTATAGATATAGTGAGATAAAGGCAAGCTATGGATGGAAAGGATGAGAAGATAGGAAAACATAGATGGAGTTGATGATTCCCATGCCTAGTGAAGAAGCCAACATTATATAGAGAGCCATAGTAGTGGATGAATACCCTAGATTGTTTGGAGCAAGTTACGATGCGTAGCCATAGGCAAAATGTATTCCCCAAGGTTGTTGTAAGACCTTCAAGGATAAGTGTTGTAGTGTTGTAGTATTTGAAGACATTCCTCTCAACAAATTGAATAGGTACAAGGGTGGAAGTTATATTCCTATGCTAGCTTAAGGTCAGTTTGCACCAATTATTCAGGAATATATGTTGTAGTGTAATGGCACATGGAATAATTATATACAAATAAATTGTGAAATGATCCATTTGAATAGAACATGAAATGGTTGACGAATCATATATGACAAAAAGAATCCTACAAAAATGTTACTCTTGTGTGGCACTTGAAGTTATGTAAATTTAAATGATGAAATATACTCCTTGAATAAAATGTGAAATGATTAATAAACCATGTATGATAAAAACATATCATAAAACATTGTTATCCATGTATTGAATGCTAACCTTTTTTATATGGACTTAAAGGAAAATATCGGATTAGGTTAATATCTTCAAGTCAACTTTAAACCTCAGAAAAAGAAACTGTAAAAATATCTAAGAATTTGCTAATAGAATAATAAAATACGTGGCCATTTCCATAGGCATAACTCTAATTAAGTGAACCACATAAATTTGGTTTTGTATAAATATGTTATAGCGAGTAATTATATATTCTTATTGTATTTTAACGTTTCTCTCTTATCGCTCTAATAAAGTTAAGAAATCAGAAATTAAGCTAGCTAATCGAGAAGGTGTGTCCTCCATCAATTCTGAACATGGGATTGGTACAAAGTAGGACTTCTATTTTGACATGCTGAAAGAGGATGTGATAAAAGATTAATTGCGAAATACTCTGTATAGTTCACCAATAAAATAAAAGCTTGCTGAAATTACGAGATACAGCAAAAGGAGAACAAAAGGGATATAAAAGTGAAACGGAAAGGCGCCGATGAGATGAATGGTTGATAAGAAATGAAAGGTGTTTCGAGTCACCTAATAAAACTGACTCCCAAAGTATCAAATAACAAAAGGGATATAAAAGTGAAACGGAAAGGTGACGATAAGATGAATGGCTGATAAGAAATGAAAGGTGTTTCGAGTCAACTAATCAAACTGACTCCCAAAGTATCAAATAGCGAGCTAAATGAGTCTGCCCAGGGATCAATGGGCGATGGACATGGAAGCCAGTGAAGAAAAGGCTGACATATGATACACTATCAAAAAGAAACTTGCCATAGGAGTTTGCCTTGTGGTCTAGTAGCCAGTAAACAGAGAACCGGAAAAGCTGACATATGGTACACTACGAAAACGAAAGTAGCCATATTTGTTTGGGCCGTGGTCAATAAGCAATCAACCTGGAACCCAAAGAAAAAGAGGTTGCAGCTTTTATGCTGTCAACAGGAAACCTCTAACAGAGTCTATACCCGTGACTTGGAAGGGCCACCGTTTGCCTAGAATCTATGAATGCCCTTATAATTTGGTACCTGTAAGAGATTCATGATTGTGCTGTCAACCCAGTGGGTTCACACTGCTCGATTCTGCTACAAGTACTATATAGTAGGTGGTTAGTTGTCACCTCTGTCTGTAAGCTTGTCCTTTTAATCTTGGGAGAAGTTAGTTGTCTTTGAATTTGCTGCGCAACATACTTTACAAATTGCGCTTCCCGAACGCATCAAGCTTATGGTAATATGTCCTGCTATGAGATCATCATTCTCTTTCAATAATAACGTTTCCCATATTATATTATTTCAATATAATTTTTTTTATATTATTTCAATATAATTTTTTCCAGAGTGAAAAATCTATATGAATATATAGTTGAGGCAAGATAAAGTTACCAGATGTAATTAACAGCGCATCAGTCAAAACTAACATCAATGTGTACATATAGAGCCAATAAGCCATCATCAGAAAGGATATTAGGAACATAGCATATAGTCTGTCATCAAATATATGGAAAACAACTATAGATGTATACAAATAAAAAGCCTATAGAAGGTGGTGTAGAGATAAAACATATCCGATAAGAAGATATAAGCAAATAAGTGCAGATCAAAAGTTTGGAATAAAAAAATCCTTTATGTGGAATGTGCAATCATCTACAGAAATCATCGTTCATGAGGCAGTCCACTCTTTGACAAGCAATCCGCCTGTATATTATGGGAGCGGGGGATATGTGTGATGGGAGGCTGTCTTAATAAATTCCAGAAGTACATTATCCGTGCCAACCAGCCCGAAAGATGTGGATAATTGATGTGGCAAGCACCCCTGACGTGATCAATCATAATTTTTGAGTCCCCATATAAAGAGATGTTCTGTATCTCCAAATAAGAACAAAATGCAAGCATTCCAGCTAATGCCCTTGCCTTAGCCAGGTTGTTGGTACCTCTTCCCCCATTCCAGGATAAATGATATTGAACCTTGTCATCCATAATTATATGTGCCCCACAACCACAAATATTCCCCTGTTCGGCCCCATCAAAAAATGCTGCAGGAAATGAAAAGAGTGGGGCATTCCCATCTTTCTTCCTAAGATTGTCTTTCTTGGGAAACCTGTCAGGTAGAACACCATGTGTAGCAATGATATGGTGCAATGTAGACCTCAGAGGATCTTTTGATTCCTGAAAGATTTTTGCGTTCCTCCACTTCCATAAGCACCATAAGGCAATGATGAACAAGGATCGCCATGATTCTTTTTGAGTACACCACCACTGAAATGCTTCCTGTACTGTAACAAAAACAATGTGAGAAAAACCAAAAAGCAGAGACAATTCATACCAAATCTGCTGAGAAGATTCGCATTGGAAAAACATATGGAGGTTTGTTTCCTCCACAGCCTCGCACATGGTGCACCTACTCGGTCCATGCCAGCATCTTCTCCGCAAGTTGTCCCATGAAAAATTCTAGTTGTTGAAAACTAGCCAAGAGAACAAAATCATTTTGAGAGGACAGCCCAACTTCCAGAATCTATTAGAAAGGATAGAACCTATGATTTCAGCGTTTAAATGAATCATATCCATGTAAATGTCACAAACTCCGATGGGCAGTTTTTTATTTGGAACGACCCATATAAGTGAGTCCTCGTCACCCGCCCGGTGGATGCCCAATCTGTAAAGAGAACTTAATACCGAATTCCATTCATCGTGAAGCGTGACAGGCAATTGGAGATCAAAACATTTTTCCACATAGGGGTCGGGCCGCTCCAAGATGATATGATTTTATCCCAAGTAAACAAACCTTTCCTGTGGAGAAAGGATATCAGATTTTCAGAAATGCGAGATAGTTCGTGAGCACCAATAATGGGGTCAATGCCAATGAAGACACGTTCGCTAGAGAATAGATTCCATCTAACGAATCAAAAGAAGTATTGTTGAACCTTCCTGAGACCAAGCCATATTGTTGACCTGTGGCTGATACCAATAGTACCCGTCCGATACCAATAGACAAGATTCTTCTCCTGTAAATATTTTTTCCTAATGGCAGAACTCCAAATACCCTCTCCAAAGATGGCCCTCGTCAATGATTTGCATAATAGATCCCTACCAAATGTTTGCATATCGAGTAGGCCCCAACCACCATAATTCTTTGGCAACAAGATCTTTTCTAGTTTTGTTAGATGGATTTGGGAGGATTTGTACCGCCACTCCATATAAAATTAGCCAGCAATCGATTAATCTTATTTATAATGCTAACTGGAAGAGAGAAAATATGTGCCCAGTACACTGCCAACTGAGACAAGACCGATTGTGACAGAATGAATCTCCCGGCCAGAGAGAGAGTCTTGTGATCCCAAGCCGAGATTTTCCTAAAGAATCTTTCCAGAATCCGGTGCCAGTCCACGCTTGAGTAACCTTTGGCTTTTAAATGAAAACGCAAATACTTCATGCCATCATTAATCGATTTCATAGCAATACCAAGCAGGTCAGCAATCCATAAAGCCATATCCATGTTAGTATCATTATGATGAAGAGAAGATTTGCCTTTGTTAATATATAATCCAGTGGCCCTCTGGAATCTATTTAAAATTTCGTTGAGGCATATCCATGTCGATCTACACATCATTGCGAAGATGAGCACATCATCTACAAAAAGATTATGAGAAACGTAGATATCCCTGCAGATTCTAATTGGCTTGCATCTTTTCTCAGCCACGGCTCTATTAATCTGAAGACTGAGGGTGTTCATAGCAAGAATAAATAACAGAGGAGATAAGGGGCATCCCTGACGGAGGCCCCATTCCGCAGGGAAAAATGATGAAGGAATTCCATTAATAAGCATCGAATAATGGACATTTTCAACACATGACATGATCCATTCAATGGATTGAGGGAATAAGCCAATTTTTGCCAACAAACACAGTAGGAATCCCCAATCCAAACAATCGTAGGCCTTCTGCAGGTCAACATTGAGAATGGCCGCATCCATCGATTTAGTTTTCATAGAAGATAAAACTTCCTTAGTAATGGCAACAACATCTAATATGTTGCGGCCTCGAAGGAAGGCATGTTGATCCATAGAAATGAAGGAGGCCAGCGTCGGCTTCAGCCTTTCCGCAATTATCTTGGATATAATTTTGAAAGATATATTGCATAAAGATATCGGCTAGAAATCATGAAAGGATTCTACGTCACCTTTTTTAGGAATAAGAGCGATCAGGGTAGATGAAGTGTTATGATGAACATAGCCTGATATTCGGGAGGCCTCCACTATCTGTATCAAGTCATGCTTAAGAAGATCAAAAAAGTCAAATAAAACTCTATGGTCTAGCCATCGGGGCCGGGAATTTTATCGTTACAAAAATCCTTTAAGGTGAAAAAAAGTTCATCCTCTGTAATGGGCTATAAGAGGCTCGAATTACCATCTTCATCGAACATAGAAGGGGCCAATTCAATTCCCTAGAGAACATCCTGAAAATCACCTCCTTCTTTCCTTTTATATTGAGATTTAAAATGTCTCACAACAACACTTGAGATATCTTGTTGGGATACATAGTACCCACCATTACCATCCGAAATTTTCCATATTGAATTTCTGATCCTCCTTGCATGTGCAACTTTATGGAAAAATTTAGTATTACGGTCCCCTTCCTTGAGCCATAAGGCTCTGCTTTTAAGGCGCCATGTAGCCTCCTCCTGATTTAGAAATTTTTGCTTCCTGATCTCAATATCCTTTATGCGACATCTGATACTATGTGGGAGTTCATCAGTGCAAGCAGAAGCAATTAGATGATCCAACTCAGCTTGAAGATCGAGAAGCATCTATCTATCATTTTTTTTATTTAGATGCCACTTCTTAGAAACCTGTCTCATAATTACCATTTTTTCCCACAATGACAATGCAGAAGGAGATGATATGCCATTTGATAGCTCCTTTAGAGAATTTGAGATAATCGTGTTATATTCAGGAATCTCCAACCATGTACGGTTAAATTTAAATGGGTAACCCACTTTGATACCCGAATCCCTCCAACCAAGAACAATAGGCCTGTGATCGGATAAAAAAGTCGAGCCAATGAATGAAAAGGGCATGCCCATTTTGTCGATGAAACTTGCATGAATAATGAATCTGTCAATCCTTTTAGAAATATATGCATCGCCCGTCCTACTGTTATCCCAAGCGGGCACCATTTTAGAAGGAGAAATATCAACAAGATTCCTCAATACCCCCTCACAGCCATGGAGCGAGAGCGACAGGTGCACCTATATTTACCTATATTTTTTTAAAAATTAGTTAACTATACTTATTGAATATTTCATTTTCAGACTTTTGTGGTGTGGAAAGGTTTATTTTTATTTTTGTATTTATAGGTGTATTTTATAGTTTAATATGAAAATATTAATAAAAAAACATGAATATTTAATTAAAATCGTTATAAAACATGAATAATCTCATTGCACTCCATTAATAATATTAATAATATTATAATGCATTATGAAGTAGATAAAAACATTTCACTTTCACCCTAGGAGCCATAAATAGAGTATTTCTATCACCTTTATATAGATAAAGTTTGATATATATATGATAGGTCGATTAAATGTTAATCATGGAGGGACTGAGAAGAGCTAGGGTTTCAAAGATAGTTAGGGTTTGATAAGGTGACCCTGTTCGCAATTTTGGAGCTAAGACCAAACACAGGGAGCTCGAATCCTCCTACGATAGACCAAGACGGAGAATTACAGATATAAGTAAAGGTGAGTGCAGAAAACGGTGGGCACTGAAGGATTAATGGCATCAAGTGCGGGGAGGGGAGAGATCCCCTCCTACCAGAACATGACAGTAGGGGAGACAAGTAGGGATTGAATGCAGAATGGGTCGAGGGAAAACAATGGAGAGAACCCAGCAAAGAGAACCAGCTGGCAGACGGGATTAAGTGGAAAATGCCTCCCAAGGGCATTGAAAAAGCCCAGGTTCGTAATTTTGAACAATAAACTTTAAGAGTATAGAAGCTACATGAGAGATTACACCTTAATATGTAAGTTTGTTGGGTATTGGCCGTTAGAGAAAGATCTGTCCAAATGGATACTGCAGAGATGGAAACCTAAGGGCCACGTAGAATTAAAACTGGGGGCCAAGTCATTTTTTAAAGTAATTTTCTCTAACACAAAGGATAAGGAAAGGATTTTTGAGGGGGGGCCTTATTTTATGAATAATGTTGGTCTATTCATTTGACACTAGGAAGGCTGCTACAATCCAGACAAGGAGAAAATGCTAGCAGCCCTTGTCTGGATCAAACTTTTTGGGCTTCAAATGGAGTTTTGGGATCCAGAGATTCTAGAAGGGATAGGTAATGCAATAGGATCATTCGTGAAAGTAGCAGAATCCACCAAAAGAGGGAGATATACATCCTACGCCAGGGTATGTGTGTATATGAATATAACTGAACCCCTCCCAGAATTTATTGAATTGGAATATCATGATGAGGTCTGGCAACAACCAGTGGATTATGAACATATTCCGTTCTGGTGTAGAAGATGTCATGAATATGGCCATGTTTACAGGCAATGCCCTTTAAATAGAACAGAGGAATCAACAGACACGAAAGAAGAGGAGAGAACACCAATAGAGGACTCAAGAAGAGATGAAGAGGGATTTAAAGAAGTAAAGAACAAAAGGAAATCAGGGAAAAGTATGTCGCTGTGACAACCACCCAATAAAAATATACCTTTGGAAACACAAAATAAGTTCAAAGTCCTCCAGGAGGAGGAATCAGGGATGGAAAAGGAGGTTAGCGATGAGGAGCCAATGGAAATATTAAAAGAAACAGAAAAACAGGAAACAAGAGAAGAGATACACGACAAGGAGAGGTAGAAGAGAAGGGGGAACAAACAAATGAAAAAACTCAAATTGAGATAGATCCTCATAAAGATAAAGGAGGAGAGGAGGAGCGCATAATGAGGAAACTATTACAGGAATGGAGGTTTTTAGATGAAAGATTCATTCTGGAGGAACAAAAGCAAATATACAAAGAGGCATTTCAAAAATATAAGGAAAAGGCAGGGGTATCTCCAGCAAACAAACTGGAACAAACAGAACTGCAAGGGGCTCAGAATTCAGGAATGGGCAGCTCTGGCAAAGGAGGAAGAAAAAGAGGCAAGCGTTCAATGAGCAAAACAATTCAAGAGGTGGGAGAGATGTTGGTGAATTTAGGAAGAGTCATACCTTTATGAGAGGTATTTCAACAACCCCCAAAACTATTAAAATGATAATTACAAGCTGGAACCTAAGAGGTCTTAACAGTAGGGGCAAACAGAGATATCTGAGAGATAGATTGAAAAAACACAAACCAAGTATAATGATAGTTCAAGAAACAAAGATTAGCATGTAAAAAATGGAAGAAATAATGAGCAGGTGTAATACTTGGTATGAAATAATGGGGCAGGATGCGGTAGGCAGCGCAGGAGGATTGGCAATCCTATGGAATCCTGAGGAAATCCAATTTGGAAATTGGGCAAGCTTCCCTCAGATTCTCTCAGGCATTTTTAGATTGATAGGGTCATCTGAATGGGTAGTCCTCTCAGGAGTTTATGGACTGCACTCACTAAACGAACGCAAAGGATTCCTACAGAATATGAAATCAATTAGAAGACTTTACCCATAGATGCCTTGGATTCCAGGCAGTGACTTCAATATGATGACGACCTTAGTAGAAAAGAGAGGAGGATTGAGAAGAATAGACCAAGACATGGAAGCTTTTAGAGATATGGTATCAGAGCAAAGAATGGTGGATATTCAAACAATAAATGGTACCCATACATCGAACAATTGTAGAGGCGGATCAAATCAAATAGATTCGAGATTGGATAGATTCCTAGTTTCAGAAGAAATCATGAATAGAGATGTACATATTGAGGATATGATCCTGCCAGAAATAGGCTTAGGTCACTGGCCAATCAAGTTAGAAATTGACCTCAAATAGGGTTCTAAAATATGACCTTTCAGGTTTGAAACATTCTGGCCCAAGAACCATCAGTTTATGCCAAAGGTAGAAGAATGGTGGACCACGAGCCGACAAAGTGGGCGAAGTAAGATGCAAACTTTCCAATTAAGATGAAAAAACTCAGGGGGAAAATTAAAAATTGGAACAAAGAAGAATTCAGGGATATTTTCAAAGAACAACAATGCTTAGAGCAAAAAATGAGTGAGTTGCAACAGATGATTATATCAGAAGGCAGGAACGAGGAGAGAAGTAGAGAAGAGGGCATGGTAATAGGTCAACTTGAGGAGCACAGAAAACAGGAAGAGATTTTATGGAAACAAAACTCCCGTGTAAAGTGGCTTGAGAAGGAGAAAGAAATACAAAATTCTTCCATCAAGCCATGATCCAGCACCAACAAGGGAATGGGATTTTTTCAATTAAAAATGAGGGAGGTCAACACATAAGCCAGCATGAAGAAATGGAACAGGAGCTGGTAGGACATTTTAAAGATATACTCAATGAACCTCAAAGGAACAGAACAGAGGCTATAGGTAGAAGAAGCAATGAAATCCCAAAGATGGTCACAAGGGACCAAAACTTAGCTCTGATGAGGGCTGCAACGCTAGAGGAAGTGGAGGAAATAGTGAAAGGTCTGAAAAGAAACAAAGCCCCAAGCCCAGATGGATTCACAGCAGAATTCTACCGAGCAAGTTGGCAGTTCCTAGGACAAGATATCTTAGAAGTGGTTGAGGAATTGCGCAGGCACCAAAAGGTATGGCCAGGCTTAAACTCTACTCTTTTAACTCTTATTCCAAAAACTACTCATTCAAAAATAGCTCAGGGTTTTCGCCCGATTGCTCTTTGTAATGTAATATATAAGATTTTGCCACTTTAATGGTCAAAATACGAAAGCCAATCCTCTCCATTATAATCTCCCCGGAACAAATAGGGTTTGTGGAAGGGAGACAAATCCTAGATGGTCTGATAGTTTCTCACGAAGTAATCCATACCCTAAAACAAAAAAGGGAACCAAGAATTATGATCAAACTTGATCTTTCAAAAGCCTATGACCGCCTAATTCGAACTACTTGGATTCAATATTACAGGCATATGGATTTTGCAATAGATGGGTGAAATGGATTCATAGCATGATCTCTACACCAAATTTCTCCATCCTTTTGAATGGTACACCAACCTCGGTCTTTAATGCCACAAGAGGATTACGCCAAAGTGATCCCTTATCACCATTTATGTTTATAATAGCAGCTAAAGGATTGGGAAGATACTTCAAAAAAGAGTTGAGAGAGAGGAAAATTAAAGTCCTGAGACCATGGGGAAAAAACCTACTTGTTACCCACCAACAGTTTGTGGACGATATTATGCTATTATGTACCGTCTCTCTGAGAGAAGTCAAAAGGGTGAAAGGAATCCTTGAGTTATTTATGGAAGCTTCACGCACATAAATTAATAAGGACAAATCGAGCACTTTCATCTTCAATGCACCTGAAATGGTTAAAGCCCACTTGACTAGAACTTTGGGGTTATGAATGGGAGAATTACCTACTAAATACTTGGGTACTCTGCTAGCTGTAAATCCTCTGAGGATAGCTAATTGGCAGCCTACCATAGAGAAACTCAAGAATAGATTATCTAACTGGCCTTTCAGGTCTCTGAATATAGCACCAAGACTAGTGCTCCTCAAATCGATTCTCCAACCAATCCCCATTTACCCTTTATTGGTAATGGCTGTTCCTAAAGGAGTGTGTACGAAAATGATTGAAATCTTCAGAAAATTCTTATGGGGAGGGCCAAAACAACAAAAGAAATTGGCCTTATTATCATGGAATAGTCTAACAAAAGCAAAAGAGGCAGGAGGATTAGGTCTTAGAGATCCTCTTACCTTGAACCAAGTACTAGGAGCGAAACTATGGTGGCACTAGATGCAAGGGGGCAAAGATTTATGGAAAATAATATGGACTCAAAAATACAACATGCCTACAACTGCTGAAGAAATATTGAGAAAGGAAGAGGTGCCAAAAGGCTCTACGATATGGGATCTGGCAAGTCAGAACAAAGATAGCATAAAAAAGCATGCTTTTTGGGAGATAAGAAATGGAAAGACAGTTAAATTTTGGGAGGAATCTAGGCAGCAAAGGGGAAGAATGGTGGAGCTTCAAGACATGATAAACACATACACGGAAGCCAAAGCCAAAGGCTTAAATTATGTTAGCGATTACTGGAAGGAAGGAAGAGATAATGAGATGTGGAGAGAATGGAAGGAACCAGAAGAATGGGATAATAACATCAATGAAGATCTAAAAACAACGCTAGTAAAAGAGATGGACTCAAGAAGAATTAAAAACAGAATAGCGCCGAACATTCTTAGATGGGGCAGATCTACAAAAGGTACCTTTACCGTTAAGAAAGCATACCTCCTCAAGTCCAATCAAGAGCAGGAAGAACAACTACAAGAATGGAAACAATTATGGAATAATAGATGGTGGCCAAAGATCACCGTGTTCACCTGGCTAGTGGGAAGAGGACGCATCATGACTTGGGATCAAATTTAGAGACGAGGATTCCTAGGACCACCCAGATGAAGCCTATCTAAACAAGACATAGAGACCTAGGAACATATCTTAAACTCTTGCCCAGTAGCTCAGCAACAGTGGGAAGAGATGAGAAATCTATTCAGAAAGACAAACCGTGATCCTCATGACATAAAACAAAGCATTTTCCAATGGGGGAAAGGCCAATTTCTAAGCCCAGTGGTAAGTAGAGCATGGAGCCTGGTAGTAGGATTTAACATATGGCTTATCTTGAAAGAGAGAAATAGAAGGATATTTCAAAATAAAACCAACTCCTCGGAATCGATATGGAAAAGAAATCAAAGTCTCATAAGGGAAACAATCCTATGGGAAGCTTGGGACTAGGTGGATTGGAAAACTACAACGGAAGAAAACTGAATCTTAATTAAGTTAAATCTGGAACAAGGAATGGTTCATCCTCAGAAACAAAAAGCTCAGAGCATACAGATCCAAAGCCCAGTAGTGTTCATTCGTCCCCAGGATGGCTTCATCAAACTAAATTTTGACGGGGCTTCCAAAGGAAACCCGAGGCCAGGAGGATACAGAGGGATTTTCAGAGATAGCCAAGGTCACTGTAGGTGGATTTATGTAGATAGAAGAGGCATAATGAGTAATAATGAAGCAGAGTTTATGGCTGCCCATCAAGGAATCAGAGTTGCAATAAGAAACGGATATACAAAGCTAGAAATAGAAGGCGACTCAAATTTAGTAATTGAGACTATCAGAAAATTAAATAATGGGAAGGAATGGGAATAGGTGGCAAAGAGTTGGAGGACGACGGGTCTAATCCAAGACCTGGCAGAAATTATGAAGCGTAGAGAATATAAGATCATCCACCATGTTAGGAGAGAAGGTAATAAAGCTGCAGATTTCCTAGCTAATTGGCGCTACAACAAATCGGACGGGAAAGCGGACAGTATATGGCCAACTTAACTTGCAGGAACACGATGGGAGAACCTAAATCTAATCATGAAGCAGGACAATAATGACACAATACATTCATGATCAAGGCTACAGTCGGACTCTGATCGAGGTGAGGAAAAGGAATCTATGTGAAGAAATAATGGAGGTCAGTGCATGGAAGCAAAAGACACCTCCTAAGGTAATCATACGCCGGTATGCGGAGCCGGCATGTAGGTGTGTTTGAAAACCAAGGAAAGGAGGAGAAAGAATAATGGAGAAGGCAGAGGAAAAGGATGACGGCGTTTGGTTGGTGGAGAGCAGGATAGGTGTCTATGAATCAATAAGAACTGGTGAAGGAAAAGCAACAGACAATCCAAGGTTAAGAAAGGTGGTGAAGATAGAGAGTATTTGGCAAATAAATCCTGTTACTCATCTCAAAATAGGGCAGAAGGCAATGGTGGAGAGAAAAAGGAAGGAAGGAGAAAACTCTGAAGAGGAAGGAAGATGGATGGGCCATGATAAGGATAAGCATGGAGTTTAGAATGTAAGAGAGAATGATAAGCAGAGGACTGAGGAGAGAGAAAGACCCTAGGAGGCTAAAAAGCATCCGCTAACCAAAGGAAGAATGGTGAGGGTTAACAAGCCGGAGAAGGAGTAGCCGGAAGAGGAAGAAATTCGAGGTGAGGAAGAAACTGAGGCTGGCAGGAAAGAGTTCACGGAGAAGGTGACGTTCGAGGTTGGACAGGGCAGTCGAGGCACCATCATAGGAAGACCCTCCAGAAGAGGCAAAGGCAGAAGACGCAAGGGTCGTGGGAGAGTTAGGCAAGCAGATAGGTATGAATCTGAAGCTCCATCACCAACCCGATAGAAAAGAGGACGAAGAACATCGGAACCGATGGCTTAGGAAGCGGAAAGGGCATACCACGAAGGGACTAATGTGGAAATCAGGAGAATTATCTAAGAGTTGGAAAATAATGTTCTGCAGGAGGCCTCTGACCCGGAAATGGAGGACTGGGGCATTCTATTACCGGACCCAAGAAACAGAAGGGGGCGTTTATCCCTGTACAAACAAGCTCTGCATGTCTATTGGGTGGTGAAACGTTTATTAGCAAATGCTATGGAACAGGTTGCTGAGGAGCTGACTGAAATGGCTCAAGGAATCCCAAACATAAAAAGGGAGATGAAAAACCTCCAACTCACTCTTCTGATGCAGGACAACAGGCTAGAGGAAATTCAAATCCTGTTGAAAAAGATAACTACTGTGCAGAGCGAGGAGGAAATCAAGCCAAAAACCATGGTATACAGAACCTTTCAATTTTGTTTTCAATTGATCTTTCTCTTAGGCCCCATGAGAATCAATATTTTGGAAATGTTTTTGAATTATTATTGCTGATAGGAATCCAGAATAGTATGTTGATAGGGTATGTGATATGGTATAGACTCGGTGGTTTATGTTCATATGTTATGGGATGACATTTACAGACTTATGGTGACGAACAGACTCGGTTTCCCTACGGGGCGAGTTGAGGTCACCAAGTGATTGTACATATTTAATCTTGGCTGAATATAATAGTAAAGATCCTACATTAGCTTACAAAAAAAAAATTGATATATATAGAGACAACATAAAAAATATTTCAATGTGCGGGAAAAAATAATTAAAAATAAATAATTTAATTACTTTATGGGAGATGTGTAATCAAGAAACTAAGATAGGGAGTATTTCTCTTGATCTTGAGATTATAGGGTATGAATTTCTTTTTGATCATCTTAATCTTTCTCCACAACTCCATAGATATACTGCAACTCAAAACTTCACATCCATATCAGATAATTAACTCGGGTGACGAGAGTAGAACATTTATTTATTAATAAAAAATAACATAAATATTTGAGGTATTTATTTATTTATACAATATAACATTTAAACCAGTGTAAATCCATTTTAATTTTGAATTTATTAAGCACTAAGAGGGATCAAATCTATCTAAGGCGTAGACCTATTTTTGAAGTGTAAAGCTTGAGGAAAGGTTTACACCTTGAGAATTTTCATCCTTCTTAAAACTTGATAGATCTGAAGTTAATGAGAAAGATCTAAGTTGATAGATGTTTATGAGGAGAAACAAGTTAAAAAAATATTTTAATAACCACTTTATATAAAATAATTTTATATCAACTCGATATATATAGATAGATATAGATACATTCTAATATAATGGAATTATGTATATAAAATTATATTAATAATTGAACAACATGTCAATATGTATAATGCTAATAACAAACATAAATTAGACAAATTTTGTTTTGATGTTTGATGTTCATAATGATGTAAGATTCCATTTCTCTACCCGTTCAATATGGGATTGATACATAGAGAAAGCATGTGTGTGTGTTAATCTTAGCTTTATAAAGTATTGAGAAAGATCAAATATTTGTAAGTATAAGCTTGCATTGCTTTGAATTTAATCCCTCTCATAACACGAGAAATTAAATATTAAAATAAAATCTATACTAAATTGTAAGAAGAATTCCACTTAAATCAATAATAATTAAGATAAATTAAACTTAGATCAATCATATTAATCTAGTAAACTCAGATTTGATCACAACTCAAATTCATGGTATAGACTCCACAATTAGTTATGCACAATAATTTATTCCATATCGTGTTATTTAGTATTATAAACTAGTATAGATCCATTTTTATCACGGATTTAACAAGTTCCAAGAGGAATTTTTCAATGCATAAATGGGTTCATGCTCTTAAAATGCCCTTGGCCACCTATATTTTGTATACTACACTACTTAAGCTTTCATTGCTACATTTCATACAATTTCATACAAAATTCATCAAATGTGAAAAGGGGGTTAAAAATATATAATAGTGAAACTACTTGTAATGTTTCAACCATAAAACCCTCTTTACATTTGGAAATAATACTTACCTTAGTAAACAGATAAATTAGTTTGTTGATTTTGTTGAAAGATTCTCTCAACAAACAATTCCTTTTTAAGAAGCTCACGAGCACTATTTATATGACACGTAATTTGATTTTAGCATGAAGAATATAAATAGTTTTGTGAGTAAACTTTCTACAATAAGTGCTCCTCCAATCTTATTGTTGGTACGAGAGCTTATATGGGCTTGAATCCCTCCAGGGAGGGCCCATAAAAATGGAAGAGGTCTAAGATTTTGTTCTCTCTATATAAATAGGACAATGTGTGAAAGTGTTTGGTTTTGTATCTGCCTAAAGTTGCAGTGTTTGTGTGACTTATTATTTCCTTAGTGTGTCTGTGTGTGAGACTTCTATTGCCAATGCGGATGCCTGTGTGATGTGGAGGAAAGTCATCCAGGAAAGTTTATGATGCAGGAGCATCCAGCTCTGAGGAGGCAGAATGAGGCGGGCAGTCTCAGGGAGAAACAGGACACACATTCATACGTATAACTGGACAGGTGTCAAAGCCTTGTCGGTTATTTTATTTCATTTACTGGATTTTATTTACCTTTTTTTATGTGCTGATAGGGTTAGGTTAAATTAGTTCATGCACTGATTCTGTCTTATTTGGGAATTAGAAACAGAAACATAACTGTTAGTTAAATTATTTTTCTTTAAAAGCATTGTATTAGTTTTAGACAGTTAGAGAGAAACAGTTGCCCAAATCTATTGGGACAGTTCCACTGGGAAAGAACAGTTAGATTGCTGGATGTTAAAAACAGGAGGGATATGATTGTGAAAGGTTCCTCGGCAGATAGAAGAAAATATTATTAACAGTCATTTCTGAAGATTTTAATTTCTGTATGAAAGCATTGTTATATTTTTATGCAAACATCATCACTGTACGAATGAAATTTCAAGCATCAATTCACAGTCATTGCTAGATAAGATTTTATACATCGATTTACAGTTATTATGCAAACAGTATTTCCTTCCTCAAATTTACAGCTAAATGTATAGACTAAAGTTACAGATACAAGCATATTCCACTGTGTAACGAGAGCGTTGGAGAAAGAGGGCGGAAGGCAGTCGCAAAGAGGGCAGGCACTGCCTCACATTGCAAGCCAAGTGCGAGACGTGTGTGAACGACGGGGTGGTGTAACAACCACAAAGAACAGCAAGTGTTGCCGAGCGCATCAAAGACAGAGTACATAAAAGTGAAGGACAAGAAAACAAGTAATCTACAGGTAACCCTGTAACCCTAAACTACTTTCTGTGTTACAAACTATCTGAAAGTAACCAGTAACTGTAGCATCTCGAACAAAATAGCATTATGAAAAGGTAACGATACTGTCGGCATGCTCATAGTCTTTCTTTGAAACAAAACATCCATATTAAAAACAGAGGTCTGAACATTACATTTAGATACAAAAACCCATATGAGTATACAGTGTCAAGAAACCGTTCGAGCAAGGGATTACCCAGCAGAACCTTAGAAAAGGCCTATGCTAATTAAGTTACCAGATTACAGTCAAGGGTTCAACAAGTGAACGCCCAGTCGACAGGACAACAGAAAGACAAAAACAAAACCACTTGCAGAAGAGGATTCGAGCATGTGATAAAAACCCATCCACAGGGACAGAGCCGATAGCAGAACGACCAACAAGTTCATACAATTGTTTCATAGAAGCGACCAACGCATTGAACCACGAAGGTTACACAGACCCGAGGGGAAAACCAAACAAATTGACGCCCAAAGTAACTGGTCAAACATTACATTAAAAACCCAGAACCCTAAGGAGCAAATTTATCAACCAGAAGGTTCCTACCTGGATAAAACGCTGGAGGGTACCAAGATTGGTGAGCGCGTGGATGGCATCGAACCCTAGAGGCAGCAGCATCAAGCCACCTGCAAAAAGGAATTAGAAATCCGTTAGAACCTTCATAGTTACAAACCAGAGTCATAATATTGACAACAAAAGGAGAAGAGCAAACCCCAAGCTTACCTGTGGAATTCGAAACAGTAGTTGCAAGACTGATAGAACCCATAACCTGGAAGACCCGGAGCAGATACGTTAGGGTCGGTTGAAAAAGGACTGGTAGAATATAACCAGAGAGATGGATTACCTGTATAACGAAATGGAGGGTGCAAGCCTGGTGGAAACCCTGTAATAGCGCAAGTTTCAATCAGTAAAATGAACAGGGGCGACATTTATCAGTAAAGGCCAAGACAATAAACCTGTAACAGAGAAATACAAACCCAGTGCCGAGTATAACAGCTACCAGAACCCTTGAAACATCATTGCGAGTGTGTTAAAGCCCGAGAGCAAGCAAAATAACAGTGCAGGGACCAGGTTGGCGGAGTAGCAGAGCTTCCGTGGAGCAGAGTCGAACCGAAAAGTGTAAAGTGCAAATGACCACAATAGCAGGAGGAACATTGACAAAAGGGTAAGTCGTATAGGAGCCACCTACAAGTGTGAAGGGTTAACCGGCGGTCCCGGGAATAACCCTAATTCCGTTTACCAAGGAGCGTATAGAAAAATTGAAGTCAACCATAAATTCGCTACGTACACAGTCCTGTCAACCATCGGATATTGTGTTTTGGCGGGAGGCCATCATAAGTGGTATCAGAGCTAGTTTTTGAGTTAGAAATAATGGAACAGGTAGAAGTTGAAGGTGAAGCAAGAGGAAGAGCAAGAGGAAGAGGAA
>APFE030346807.1:376276-388187 GCA_000404065.3 Pinus taeda
ATGAAGAGATTAGAAAACAGGTCCAAGAGTTGTTGGACAAAGGTTTGATTCGGGAGAGCATGAGCCCATGTGCAGTACCTACTGTTTTGGCTCCCAAGAAAGGAGGAGAGTGGAGGATGTGTACGGATTCCAGGGCTATAAACAAAATTACTGTTAGGTACAGGTTTCCCTTACCTAGGATGGACGATATGATGGATTGTCTGAGTGGAGCAACTTATTTTTCAAAGATTGACTTGAAGAGTGGATATCACCAGATCCAGATTCGTGAGGGAGATGAATGGAAAATTGCTTTCAAGACAAACGAAGGCTTATACGAATGGCTAGTGATGTCGTTTGGTTTGAGCAACGCTCCCAGCACATTCATGCGTCTGATGAATGAAGTGCTGAAGGAATTTAATGGTAAGTTTGTTATAGTTTACTTGGACGATATTCTGATTTTTAGTAAGACTAAGGAGGAGCATTTCAGGCATTTGCAGAGTGTATTGAGAAAATTACAGCAAAACAAGTTGTTGATTAATTTGAAGAAATGTACCTTTTTTCAAAGAGAACTGATATATCTGGGTTTTGTTATTGCGGAGAATGAATTAAAAATGGACCCAGAAAAAGTGGCAGCTATAGTTAGCTAGCCTTCTCCTAAAAGTTTATTTGAAGTTCGAAGTTTCCATGGACTTGCCAGTTTTTACAGGAATTTCATTAGAAATTTCAGCGAGATTTGCGCACCAATGTTGGATACAATCAAGAAGGTGAATCAGCCATTTCACTGGACTGAAGCAGCAAAAAACAGTTTTCAGATCTTGAAGAAGAATATTACTGGAAGGCCTGTGTTGAGACTGCCTGATTTCAACAAACTTTTTCAAGTTCGTTGCGACGCCAGTGGTACAGCCATTGGAGCAGTCCTCAGCCAAGAGGACAGACCAGTTGCTTATTTCAGCGAAAAGCTAAATGAGAGCAGATAGAAGTACTCGACCTATGACAAAGAATTTTACGCCATTGTACAGGCCCTGAAGCATTGGCGACATTATCTATTGGGTAACGAATTTGTTTTATTTTCTGATAATTCTGCGTTACAGTACATTATGCAGCAGCATAAATTGAACCACAAGCATGCAGCTTGGGTTGAGTACTTGCAAAGTTTCACGTTTGTACTAAAGCACATTAGTGGGCAATCGAATAAAGTAGCAGATGCACTTAGTAGGAGAACATTACTGTTATAGGAAAGCACAATGCAGATCTTAGGATTTGAACATTTAAAAGAGCTGTATCCGACTGACACCGAGTTTATGGAGGCCTATGAGGCTTGCCAAAACCCGCTGTTATGAAATGATAGTAAGTGGCTGGATTATAATCTTCAAGAAGGATTGATGTTCAAAAGGGGGCAGTTATGCATTCCCAATTGTTCTATGCGAGACAATATCATACAGGAAAAACACAGTGGAGGCCTGGCAGGACACTTTGGAATTGACAAGACCGTTGCTCAGGTACAACATTTCTATTTTTGGCCTAAGTTGTAGCGAGATGTGCAGAGATATGTGGCTAGGTGTAAAACTTGTCAATTGGCAAAAGGTCACAGTCAGAACACTAGACTTTATATGCCATTGTCCATTCCTAGTCGACCTTGGGATTCGGTCAGCATGGATTGTGTGCTGGGTTTGCCAAAGACACAACGCGGCTTTGATTCAGTGATGGTTGTAGTCGACCGATTTTCGAAGATGGCACACTTTGTACTGTGCAGGAAAACCAGTGACGCTACTTACATAGCACACCTTTTTTTTACAGAAATTGTGCGGTTACATGGACTTCCACGAACCATTATCTCTGACAGAGATGTCAAATTTACAGGTCATTTTTGGAGAACCCTGTGGAAAAAGTTAGATACTCAGTTACAGTTCAGCTCCGCTTACCATCCGCAGACGGACGGATAGATGGAGGTAGTGAACCGGAGTCTGGGGAATTTGCTCAGAAGTCTAACAGGTGAAAATTCCTGGACTTGGGATCGGGTACTGGCACAGGCGGAGTTCGCATATAACGATTCTCCTAACCGTAGCACAGGCTACAGTCCATTCCAAATTCTGTACGGCATGCATCCGTGAGGAGTGCACGAGTTACGAGATTTGGGTAAACTGGAGAAACGGAGCGCAGATGGAGAAGATTTCGCCCAAGCTATGAGCAAACTGCACGAACAGGTTAAGCTGAAACTACAGGACAACAGTCAGAGGTACAAGCAGCAAGCTGATACAAAATGCCGGGAGGTTCAGTTTAATGTCGGGGATGAAGTTCTTGCATACTTGCGCAAGGAATGTTTTCCAAAGCGGGAGTACAGCAAGCTCAAATTTAAGAAGATCGGGCCCTGCAAGATCATTCGCAAATTTTCTGCGAACGCTTATGAGATACAGTTGCCACCCGGGATTGGTATTTCCCCTATTTTTAATGTGGCAGATCTGTTCCCTTATGTTGTAGGTTCAACAGATGATGCAGCAGCAGAGCCACCACGGGACACCAAATTGGAAGGAGATTCATGGACGAGACAGCTGCTGAAGGCACCACCGGTCGAGATTGAGGGAATTCTGGACACACAGGTAGCAAAGCGCACACGCAGGAAAGAGTATTTGCGGTATTTAGTAAAGTGGAAGAACCGTCCAATAGAGGACAGTTCGTGGCTTAATGGGACACAAATACAAAAGGCAGGCTACTCTGTTGACGACCTCATGGAACGGAGCCATGACTTTTTGTCACCCCGGGAGCCTGATGCAAGAGCATCCAGCTCTGAGGAGGCAGAATGAGGCGGGCAGTCTCAGGGAGAAACAGGACACACAGTCATTCGTATAACTGGACAGGTGTCAAAGCCTTGTCGGTTATTTTATTTCATTTACTGGATTTTATTTACTTTTTTTTATGTGCTGATAGGGTTAGGTTAAATTAGTTCATGCACTGATTCTGTCTTATTTGGGAATTAGAAACAGAAACATAACTGTTAGTTAAATTAATTTTCTTTAAAAGCATTGTATTAGTTTTAGACAGTTAGAGAGAAACAATTTCCCAAATCTGTTGGGACAGTTCCACTGGGAAAGAACAGTTAGATTGTTGGATGTTAAAAACAGGAGGAATATGATTGTGAAAGGTTCCTCGGCAGATAGAAGAAAAGATTATTAACAGTCATTTCTGAAGATTTTAATTTCTGTATGAAAGCATTGTTATATTTTTATGCAAACATCATCACTGTACGAATGAAATTTCAAGCATCAATTCACAGTCATTGCTAGATAAGATTTTATACATCGATTTACAGTTATTATGCAAACAATATTTCCTTCCTCAAATTTACAGTTAAATGTATAGACTAAAGTTACAGATACAAGCATATTCCACTGTGTAATGAGAGCGTTGGAGAAAGAGGGCGGAAGGCAGTCGCAAAGAGGGCAGGCGCTGCCTCACATTGCAAGCCAAGTGCGAGACGTGTGTGAACAACGGGGTGGTGTAACAACCACAAAGAACAGCAAGTGTTGCCGAGCGCATCACAGACAGAGTACATAAAAGTGAAGGACAAGAAAACAAGTAATCTACAGGTAACCCTGTAACCCTAAACTACTTTCTGTGTTACAAACTATCTGAAAGTAACCAGTAACTGTAGCATCTCGAACAAAATAGCATTATGAAAAGGTAATGATACTGTCGGCATGCTCATAGTCTTTCCTTGAAACAAAACATCCATATTAAAAACAGAGGTCTGAACATTACATTTAGATACAAAAACCCATATGAGTATACAGTGTCAAGAAACCGTTCGAGCAAGGGATTACCCAGCAGAACCTTAGAAAAGGCCTATGCTAATTAAGTTACCAGATTACAGTCGAGGGTTCAACAAGTGAACGCCCAGTCGACAGGACAACAGAAAGACAAAAACAAAACCACTTGCAGAAGAGGATTCGAGCATGTGATAAAAACCCATCCACAGGGACAGAGCCGATAGCAGAACGACCAACAAGTTCATACAACTGTTTCATAGAAGCGACCAACGCATTGAACCACGAAGGTTACACAGACCCGAGGGGAAAACCAAACAAATTGATGCCCAAAGTAACTGGTCAAACATTACATTAAAAACCCAGAACCCTAAGGAGCAAATTTATCAACCGGAAGGTTCCTACCCGGATAAAACGCTGGAGGGTACCAAGATTGGTGAGCGCGTGGACGGCATCGAACCCCAGAGGCAACAACATCAAGCTACCTGCAAAAAGGAATTAGAAATCCATTAGAACCTTCATAGTTACAAACCAGAGTCATAATATTGACAACAAAAGGAGAAGAGCAAACCCCAAGCTTACCTGTAGAATTCGAAACAGTAGTTGCAAGACCGATAGAACCCATAACCTGGAAGACCCGGAGCAGATACATTAGGGTCGGTTGAAAAAGGACTGGTAGAATATAACCAGAGAGATGGATTACCTGTATAACGAAATGGAGGGTGCAAGCCTGGTGGAAACCCTGTAATAGCGCAAGTTTCAATCAGTAAAATGAACAGGGGCGACATTTGTCAGTAAAGGCCAAGACAATAAACCTGTAACAGAGAAATACAAACCCAATGCCGAGTATAACAGCTGCCAGAACCCTTGAAACATCATTGCGAGTGTGTTAAAGCCCGAGAGCAAGCAAAATAACAATGCAGGGACCAGGTTGGCGGAGTAGCAGAGCTTCCGCGGAGCAGAGTCGAACTGAAAAGTGTAAAGTGCAAATGACCACGATAGCGAGAGGAACATTGACAAAAGGGTAAGTCGTATAGGAGCCACCTACAGGTGTGAAGGGTTAACCGGTGGTCCCGGGAATAACCCTAATTCCGTTTACCAAGGAGCGTATAGAAAAATTGAAGTCAACCATAAATTCGCTACGTACACAGTCCTGTCAACCATCGGATATTGTGTTTTGGCGGGAGGCCATCAGTTGAGTCGAACCGAAAAGTGTAAAGTGCAAATGACCACGATAGCGGGAGGAACATTGACAAAAGGGTAAGTCGTATAGGAGCCACCTACAGGTGTGAAGGGTTAACCGGCGGTCCCGGGAATAACCCTAATTCCGTTTACCAAGGAGCGTATAGAAAAGTTGAAGTCAACCATAAATTCGCTACGTACATAGTCCTGTCAACCATCGGATATTGTGTTTTGGCGGGAGGCCATCAGTTTAGCTGCCTTTTGAAATTGAACTAGGAGCCTTGTCATATGATCAACTCGGCTTTCAAATAGATTAGACTCAGGAGAAATTGTCGTATGTGTAGTTTTAGAGTGTGGATCATCGTTGGATGGTGTTTACTGCACAGGGAATGTCAAGCGGCTGACCAAGATTTCCAAGCTTCCTCGCAACTCGCACCTCATACCACATATGATATTGCCTCTGAAATTTTTCTTTAATATCGAGGCTCCTTCAAAAAAATCCCCACACGATTCTGATCCTTCTTTCTTACTTGCTCGTGCTTCTAATTTATTTCCCTCCCCTGTTCTATAAAGCATTTCCCTTTTTCGGGATTTCCACTTTGCGACCTTAACCTAACGGCAAAGATTCATGAGCCGAGGAGCAATACCGAGGATCTTTCCTAAATCCCAGCGGTGAGCAGTTTAAATCCCGAACAAAGAATGACAAAGGAGCGTCCTGCAGAGCCTGCAGTTTCTAACAGTGAAATATGTGGATCCTATTATGCGCATCTTGGTGGATAGCAATGGAGTTATCCCTAGGAGCACATTAGAGGAAGAGGATGCATTTCATATTGTGAATTCCATTTCATGTCAGATCTATGTGCAACTCAGCATGGAAATATCCTGATACACCTGCTGATGGGTCCCTTTCATTACTAGCACATTCTAATTCCCAAGATTCCCCATTACAAGCATGGGTATCATCGTTGAGATTTGGGCCAGAACGGATTTTGTTTTTCCGCTTCATTAACATATCTTCTTCTATGCTTACATCGTAATACACAAGTTTAGCTTTATAATGTGTTTCTAGGGCCATTCCAACTCTCCGCATAAATAATAAAACCCAAATCGCAGTATTGTCGTGGATCTATTTGGTCAAGACTAGCATTGACCTCGAATGCTGTGAAAGAGCGTTGCCTTGATTTATGTGGGATTGTAGCAGGTTAACATGTAGATAGTTTCATGTAAAAGGTTGCTTATTGGTTTTGTGGTTATGGGATTTGTCAGTAGTATTTCATTTTTTAGGTAAATAACCAATTATTTAATAGTGTTGCATAATTCAAATTAGTGGTTCTTGGGATTCAAAAATCCTGTAACACATTATTAGTTTGATTTTGTTTATACTATTATAGTTTGTTGTTCTCAGCACTCAGAACCCTTGAAAAATTGCTATAGGTTACAATATGAGATCCATGTGTGTGAAATAGGTCAAGTTGTTTGATCAATTTTTGAACACATTCAATATTTACATTCAATATTTAGACCGTTTTTAGAGAAAATGATGGGTAGTCAAAAGAGAAATATACAACAGATGGTGATTATTCCATAGAATGGTTCATTACTTCACAACTCTTATCACGGAAGCCCTGGCAAGCCGATTTGTCAATATTGTTGAGCTTGTAAATTTCATCAATGATGGCACGAGGCAAGCATATGTTAAATGGAGTTCAAGGATAGCTTGAAGTAATAGATGAAGAAAGAGCCATGTTTGCAATTATGCCAGAGTGGATGTGAGTGATGACACCAGTGTGACAGAGACCAGTTATATTGTTGTAATATGTGTTCTTTATATTTTAATTTGTGAAATATGTAATAATGTAAGCATTAAAGGGGGATTTGGAAATAATGCTCACATTAGTAAATAGGTAGATTCATTTTTTGGTTTTGTTGAGAGATTCTATCAATAAGAAATTCATTTTAAGAAGAGATTTCAGCGTAAGTCGCATTCAGAAAATCTTTGTCGACGCGTTTCGAACCAACTAGTGTGGTTCATCATCAACGCTTCGACAAAGATTTTCCGAATGTGATTTACGCTGAAATCTCTTCTTAAAAATATTATGGATCACAAAAGCCTGAATTCCATAATAATAAATTCCTTCTTAGGAATTTGTTGGATCTCACGAGCTTTACTTATATGGCTTGTAATTTGCATTTGGTGTGAAGAATACAAATAGTTTTGTGATTAATATTTGTACAGCGGCTGCTCCTCCAATTTTCTTGTATTATCAGTTAAAAATACTTGAAATTACAGATCTCCCTCTTATGAGTTTTATTAGAAAATAATTTAATTTTTTACTTTCAATTAATTCTTTTCATTGCACATTTAAATATTTTATTATTTATTTTATCTCTCTATAGCTAATATAAATCATATTATTTCACATCGACATCTAAATATTTTATTTATCACTGACAGTAAGAGTGAAATATATTTGTCACATCTCCTTGATATCGACCACTTATATCTCCTCAATATAAACTACTTATATTCATTTTTATTTTTTATTATAATGTACATAATTTTTGTATTTAGAGTAAAAGTACACTTGTCAACTCCATGTTGAGCACATAAGAAAACACACATAGATCTCATATTAAGTTGTAGAATGTGTCTTTAAACACAACAAAGCGATAATTCAAAAAATTATGCTTTAACTATAAATTCGGCTAAATGATAATTACCTGTATCACCATTATGCACCATTTTTAAGTTTAATATTTCAATATCTATTTTAAATATTAATTTTTATATTTTTAATATATAAAATAAGTTTTAAATATTTAAATTTAAAATTTATCCAATTTAATTACCTATCTCAAACAAATTTATAAATTTAATTTGTATCTAGTTAACTAATGTATTTATAATGTGTGAGATTAATATGTACGTTAAGAAATAATTATTTGTGAAACATTTAAGTCATTAAATTTAGTGGAATATTATTATCAACCTAACCCATACCAAGTCTTAACCTGATTACATTTTTATTGTATCCTTTTAACTATTCATTTCAAACTGTAATACCCCTAGAACGAGATGTCCCACTTATTTTTATGAAATGGTCAGCAACCCTCCTTTGTCATTATGGGACTGAAATGCCAAAGTAAGTTTAGAGTGTATGCACATTTAAGCTCTTTGTATTCTTTATTTGGTTCTAGATGGTTTGAAATGAAGCTTAGTTCTACATTTGAAGTTATATTCTGTTGAATATAATTTGCAGCAAAGTGATGTTCGATTATAGTTGCAACATACACATTTTGAAGGCTCCTGTCAACCTTGGTTCGGAAATTATATATATAAATTTTATATATATATATATATATGTGGATGGTGGGGTGGCCACTTGCAAGAATAAGACTAATTATGTAAGCGAGGGAAGACTGTACTACAGAGAGAGAATGCTGCAGAGAAGTGACAGAATAGGGTTCTAGGAAAAAATTGTTCACTCAGGAAATTTTTCCCATCCTTATTTGGCTAAATATTAGCTGTGGTGATTTTCTTTCGGAAAAGATTGTGTGTCCTTGAGCGTAGAGATAATAATAGTTGTGATTTTCTTTTAGAAAATATTATGTGTTCTTATACACGAAATAATAATAGTAGTTGCGGTGATATTTTTTGAAAATAGTGCGCAAAGATAATAACAATTATAAGGATTTTTTTTGGGAATATAATGCTTTATTCATGTACAAAGAAATAGTATTATATGCAGTGATTCTTTTAGAAAATATTACCTTCTTCGTGTGGGAAGGGATAGAATTGATTAGGGTGATTTTTTGCGTAGAGTTAGAATTAATTGTGGTGATTTTTCTTGAAAATATTACCTTGTTCTTATTAGCACAAAGAATGTAACCATATCCTTTATTATATTGCATGTGAAATGAGGACAATATTTTATAATGTTTACTTATTCTTTATCCATTTATTCATTTGTGAATGAATATTTTTTTAATATTTATGTATCCGAATGTATATGGTTTTATAATTGTATGCATTTATTTAATGTATTTGAAATATGAGAATATAGATATGCACTTATAATTGTTTTTTGTGTGTTAAGTTTTGGGAATAAAAACAAAATAGGATTAAACATATTTTATAGTACTAATCTATATTGTTTCATTGGAAAAGATAATAATAATTTTTTTAGTGGAAATTTCAGCTTAAAAGTGTGCATGAATTTTTCATATAATTTCCATGTCATAATATCTAAATCAATCAAAATCATTTAAATTTAAAAGGAGGTGCATGTCTTAAATAATTTTAAATAATTAATTTAGATATCCATGAAATATTTTATTATTAGTTTTGGAATAGGTGAAATATTTTATAAATAATTTAGTTATTTGTGAAACTTTTCACTAATGTTACTTACATACCTTACTCTTATGAATTATAATACCGAAAAAGTTATTAATGCAATGCAATTCTTTTTGTTTTGGTCAAATAAGAGTGAAGCCTTCAATTATCTGATAAAAGATTACATATAGTACACGTCCATACAAGTGTAAAGACTGGCAAAAGATAGACCGGTTGTTGGTTAATAGACAACAAGGGCAACAAAACTCAAAATCAAACATCGCACTGCAGAGTTAGAAAGACAAAAAATCATATGCACACAGGATTCCTTTTCCACCGTTGATCTCATCCACCAGATCAACAGCTGTTGCAAGATCGCACTGCCCTATCATGTGATTTCATCGCTCTAACATGCGAAAAGTGAAAACAACTGGAATTCAAGACAATTGAAACCACAACGAGAATCTTCTTGGGTCAATACGCCCAAGCCTAAACGCTCAATCCCCACTATTGAACTTACCTTCAATTCGACGGTTCATACCTCCTCCAATCCACAGAGCTGCTCGGTAATCTAGCATCGTAGATAGAAACCATTTGATCAGACGATCAACAATGACGTCACCTCGGACCAGTTAGACGCCCTTTAACATCCTTACGGAGCCGATAAGGATTAAACCACTTTAATCTATAAATGTTTGGGTCTATCCTTGAGGTTAATGTTCGGTCCCTTTCTGGCCCGATATCCGTTGGATGATGAAGGCCATTAAATCGCACGGTCTATGACCCTTCATCTAGCAAACAGGCTAACCAACTCTTGACCCCTATAGCTGAATATGACACAAGCATTAACTATGGGATCGACGGTTAGGATTTACTGCGACATTTAATCCTATTCCCGCTGGTCTACCGATCACCGTCGATCCACCAAGTTGATTTGATGGTGCAGATCGATTCTTGCAATTCAACATCGGTTAGTACTTAGATTGAAACTCTGCCTTTCATTTCTAACCTCCACCTTATGTGACTTAATATTGGCCACCCATCACGAACAAATCTTGTCCATTGATCTTGTAGATCCAACTGTTACTGTGCATCAACACTTCACTTCTTCACTCTTCTCTTCTTTTGGGTTTTTACAGTTAAGAGTTACTGCGGCTGAGGAGCTTGCACTCTCTCCTCCTTCCGCTAGTCTTTCTCCTACTCATTATTCATGTTCTGGAAGTGCTCCATATCTTTGACAGTAGGACATTGACAATCATCACGCAGTTTACCAGAGGGTATGGAATCCCAATCGTGCCAAATATAACTTTCCTTACCTAGCACTCCTTCATTCACTAGACGATCAACTAACATATTAGCTTTTCTTCCCACATGAAAGAAGTTGATAGTTCTTAATGTTTTCAAGTGGGAATGAATATGCTAAAAGACCTGCGATAGCGTCCAATGTTTTGATACTTTTCCAGGTGTCATTCAATTACACATTTTCTTGGCTGCATTAAGGACCAATTCTGAGTCATCTTCAATAATGACATTGTGTAGATTTGACTCCACCAGGATTTCTAGGTCTTGCTCTAAGGCCATGAGCTCTGCTATGTTGTTGGTCACAATACCCAAATGACTGTGAGAGATATCCTTTATACACCCTTGCTCATCTCTTATGACACTGCCAAATCCATCCATCCTTGGGTTGCACTTAGAAGCCCCATTTATATTGATTTTCAAAAAACCATGAGGATGAGGGTGCCAGATATCTTTACCAGCAGTTGTTTTTCTCACACCCTTGTTAACACCTTGGGGAACAAGAAAATTGAGACCCAACTGCAGCAGTATGCTAGCATCTTGGGGCAATGGAGGGTCCTCAAGAATTTTCCACATTATGGCTCCTATTGTATCTTTGAGTTGTTGTAAAATTTAGACAATGACGTTCTGGGTCAAGCCTATTTTTCTCTTGAAAATCCTGCCATTGTGTTCTTTCCAGAGATCCTAGATAATAAGCCTAGAACCAGAGCCCAAGCCTTGTTAATGATTTCGTTACCTGACAAGTCTTTCCTCCAATTCCTCAAAGTGTTGGTGATGCTGAGCCTATCCCTGTCAAATTTCCTGAAGACTGAGGTTGCCTAATCCCACAAGGTTGAGGTTAAGTGGCAGAGGTTTAGTAAATGTTCCATTATCTCCCCCTGTAATGCACATAACTGGCATTTGTATGAGCCAAAAAAACCTATTTTCAGAAGAGTTTCCCATGTGAGAATTCTCTTTTGGTGAACCAACCATATAAACAACTTGGTTTTCATTCATTGTGAGTTATGGCCAAGGTCATTCCATAGCTGATCAAGGTTTGGATAATAAAAACCTAGGGGCATGCATTTAACTTTTTGAGGTTAAAGGTGCCTTCAATGTTTCGACCCCATCTAAGTTGGTCAAATGAGGATGACACCAAAATCTTCCTTTGCTCCAGGTCAAGAGCAATGGAATCCACCTAGGCCTTCATAGGATTCTCTTCACTATAACCAAATTCATTCCAAATTCTCCATTTACCATTGTCTGTGACCTGATCCCCATGTTGGGTTGTCTTATATTCTTTCCACAACTAACCTACGTAGTGAACCGGGGGGTTAGAGGGGGGGTGGAGCCCACTTCATTGTGTTGATTGCGC
>APFE030346816.1:0-7500 GCA_000404065.3 Pinus taeda
GCATGTCATGTGTGGTTGTATGTGTGTGGTGTACACTATGTGTATGTGTACATGGTTGAAGAGAAAGCACTTGGTGGCTATTGGGTGTGGAAAACGATCTAGTGTGCATACAAAAAGGATCGATTAAAGGATAAGTATCAATATTTTATTTCATTTTTAATTATGCATGTGATCTATGACTCTAATTTATGATAATTACATTTGATATATGATTTTGATCTATGATGGTTACATTTTGAGCTAACTAGATGTGATATGTTTATACATGATGATTTGATCAAACAACTTGTTTGACATGTTGTGACAGGAAGTAAACAAAATTGCAAGTGTACCTCATTGACAAGCTACCAATAATGTATGATTTAGATCTATTTCAATTTATTTTGAATCTAATCGAAATTATGTGCTTGGCACATAAAAGCATGCAATGCCCAATTTGGGGTGGTTGAAACCGACTGCAAGAATTAGTAGTGTTAGTGAAAGGAATTGAAATCGGCAGAAATATGATGGTAAAGCACTTTAGGAGCATGGCCATTATGGGACACTAGTACCCAATAGTGTCTATTGATTTCCATGAGCATGCTATGACCAGTATGATGGTTTTGAGGTAGGGATATTCCTTGGTTTTTGGACCTTCCGATGCGAGGAAACCTTGCTAGGGGATGGACTGCCCAGGATGGAGGTGCCAACGAAACTTGGAAGGCGTGTGACTATACGGAAGGGGGTGACCAGATTGCCCGAGGGACTATGTAGCATAGAAGGGAAGTCCGTGGATGGATTTGTTTTGGTCATTAACATTTATAGATGGAATCACATGCATATGTGGAGTGCATCATGGAACAATGAGCCGATAACTATTCATTGAGAGGACAAGCGGCGGGAGGATTGTAGCGCTGGATATAGGATGCAGACTTTGACTTTGGCAGTGAATTTTGGACTTCCCAGGAAGGAGGTGAATCCTGGTACTACTTTGAGGGTGGAGGTGTGAGCCTCTGGATTCCCTTGTTGTTGATGTAGGCATCATATCCTTTATTTGTTGGTTGAGAAAATGTGCATATGTGTATATCTGTATATTATTGTAAATACTATATCAAGCTGGATTTGTAAAAATCCATAAACAATATGGTTATTTGCTGGTTGAAGAAAATGTGAATGAGTATATGTGGTTGTTATTGTAAATACCGTAATGATATATGTTATAAAGCTCTAGTAAGCGGTATGATTTTCATGTTTTCAGCAATGGTCATTGTAAATACTGCAACGAGTTGTGTTATAAAGCTCCATGGGTAGTATGTTTTGTTTGTCAATAGTCTTGCTAGTTGTAGGTTTCATGGAACATCGAGGACGGTGTTCCCCCAAGGGGGAGAGTTCTGTAATAACCCTGGTTAAAAAAATCTATGTAAAAATATTTAAGATCATAGTCATGGGACACGTATTCCAAGATGAATGATGGGAGAAACATCTTAGTGGGTGTTCATTTTGGTTTATTATGGCAAAAGGAAATTGGCAGAGGCAATGGCAAAGGCTTTGGGAAGGCATGAGGCATTAATTGGCATTTTATTTATGAAAATTATGGAAATGAGGAGAAAAGGAAGGTGAAAGGTCACAAGTTGCATGTGAGGAGGAAAATGAAGGAAAGCAATGGAGAATGAATAAATTAGAGGCCTCATTAATAAAAAGGCTTCTGAGGATCAATTGGTAACCTTTTGACAGGTTTTGGTGGAGCTCTCTTCTATTCTCTCTCTCTCTCATACTCTTAGACACTTAGAGTTTCTTGGAGCACTCCTGGAGGAGTGTGACATACTTGGAATTTGGAGCAATAAGGAAAAGGAAAAGAAGGAAAGCGCAAGAGGACATCAGGATCAATAGCTACAACAGGTTTTTCTTTGAGGTATCAAGTTGCATGTATGTTTTCCTCACTAGTTTTGGCACGCACGACATTTGCATGTGGTTTCTTGGTTATGATCTGTCATTGGCATGGGGGATCCTCTAGATTGACAATGGATTTGCCTAGCCTTACCATTTCCTGGATAGCCATGGTGTTGTGAGTTTTACTTTTGTTTTCTGGTTGGTTTTCTTGTTCCTTTGGATGTGGGTTGAGTTATTAGTTCATGGGGCCTTGGTTGGACAAATGCTCATGAAGCCCTGTAATGGCTTGGGTTGAGTTACTAGTCCTGGAGCCTTGGTTGGAAAAACGCTCTGGAGCCCAACAATAGTTGTGGGCTGAGTTACTAGTCCTGGAAGTTGGATTGGAATAAGCACTTTGGAGCTCTAAACAACTTGGGTAGAGACCAATCTGGTGATGATTAGTGATGTTTGATCGTGAGGTGGAATCATTGGTTGAGGGTTGAGGTGGTTTGATTTTGATGGATTTGTCTCATGAGATCCCACATTCATGCTTGGAATATGGCATGGGGGTGTTTGGCTGAAGAGAGATTTGGTTCAACCAATCTATCTTGGGTGGAACGTGGAAGTCCCAGAACTAGTTGCATTTTGCATATGTTAATAAGAACTTCTTCCTTTGGTATATTCATGAGTAAAGGTAATTGATGTTATGTGGATTTAATGGTCCTTTCCTCATTGATATATCCGTAGTTATTTACTGGTTATAAGCATGTTTTATGACAGTGATGATGTATTACTATCATCATGTTTTGATGTGTGAATTAATTAACAATGAATATGTGACCTAATAGATGATAATGCAACTAATGTGAGAAGGCATAAATCCTTCTTGATGATTATCAAATAAGTTTGAGACCGCTATGCTCAAATCTGTTGTTATGACTTGTAGATTTCATGTTTGTGACAAGTTTGACGACATGAATGTCATGGTTGGGCTTGGTTAGGTCAAGTCTTTGACCAAGTTTTGCATTAGAGGCTTTGTCTTGGTGTCATTTATTTTCTTGGAAAGTCTCATCAAGTTCTGGGAAGTGGTTGTAGACTAGCCTTGAAAAAGTGGCTTAAATCTCGCAGTCTTTGGCATAAAACTAGTTGAAAAGGACTGCAGTCTCTCCCTTGCAGGCATTGTGGGAGCCACTGGAGGGTCCCAATTGCATGCATGCCCATGTCATGGGAAGGATTGGGGGTTTTTCAGTGAAAACGAAATTTAACTCAGGGCTTGGGCCCTTGGAAGGGTGGTTTAGCTTTTTTGGGTCCTGTAGCTCATGAGGAAGGTAAATAAGGTTTTCTTGTGTTGATTCCACTTCCTTAAGGTGATCTAGGAGGTTGAATCATATCATAGTAACTCTTCGTCACATGTTTACCCTAGTTGGCCGATTACTTGGGTAGATGTGGGAGGAGGGTGTTACACCAAATAGGTGTCAAAGGAAAAGTGCATATGCCCAGAGATGATTCTCTGCAAAGAGATCATGAAGGCTCATAGCCAGTGGGTCTTTGTGGCATTGGGCACCCCAACTTTCTTCCATCAAAACTGTATAATTAAAATCGCCTACGAGGATTAGTAACTTGATCAGAATGATTTTGTGGAGGACCTGAAACATCCTGCACTTGCCACCCATACCCATGTGAATGACTATGTCTTCCAAAATGTGCATGATATTTTTTGCGGACATTTGTCCATGAGGTGTCCTGTATGGTGAGAAATGAGGCAACAAAATGGAATGCCCCTGTAATCTAGGTGTTATTTGATCTTAATCGGCCCCCATTCCAGATCAATGTTTTCAGGGAGACCTCTTGCTAAGTTTACTTCAACCAGTAACTAGGGTAGTCGCTTGTCCTGAACACCCAAACAATGAGGATCCAAGCAAATGAAATGACCAATTGAATTACCAATATCATTGAAAGCTCGATGAGTCCAAAATTCAAGCGACAACCTAGGGAGTTTAACCCATATAATATTGTTACGAGGAGTGTCTAGGAGGAGATTGAAACCAACATATCAATTGTGGAGCATAAGGAAATTGCACCCGTGCAGCCACTAAGACTGAAGAATACATTTTGCATCGTCTTATTGAAGAAAATAAAAACCAAACAAGGAATTTAGTAGCACGTTGACCTTAGGGGAATAGACAAGTAAGGGAAACCATTGTATATTTACTGATTCCTGCATACTGAATTCTGAGAAATATGCAAAAGCCCAACGACCCATCAAAGCTCTCTTCTACAGACTGACCACTTAATCCCACAACATGACATGGCCAAAACTTAAGAGTTTAGTCTCTGAGGTAGTCTTAGTTGATTTACCATGTTTCTTACGAGAGAGATGACCCCGAAATGCTTGGTGCGTCAGGATATTTTCATTTTCTAATCCAGTGTGGGCATGAGAGGGCTCCTCAGATGCCAAATATCCCCCATGCATGTGTGAGGGTCCCATATGACCAGAAGGTGGGAGAGATTTTGCATATGCCATTTCAGCCTCTAGCATTGTATTGATAAGGGCCTCAGTGTTAGTAGAGTCAGTGGTTGGACTAGACATCCTTCATGCAAAAATGGTTTGATACTCAATCTATCAGAAGATCCCAACAACCCAAAAGAGGAAATATTACCAAATATGGCCCATATCCAATAATAGTAAATTCCAGCTGAAATGTCACCAATCCCATAAGGAAACAACAATTACTTGGAGGGATCTACTTGATTAGGAAATTATTGCATGAATCAACAACAAAAATAAATTTTCCCATTGAGAACGATCAGGGGAAAAAAAAACTCCTAAGAATGTGAGATAGAGATGTACACCGCCACACGAAAGAGTAGAAAATCCTAAAGACTATAATCACCCTTTGAGGATGCCTCGAGCACCCGAAAAGGGCGTACAAGAAAACAAAGGATCACAACTCTTTGGGATAGTCAAGAACGTGGAGTAAATACCATCAGACAATAGTTTGAAAAGTGATAAAAAATCATTAGAAGCCGAAGTGTGTCACCCCACTGATCTAGCAAAAACGTAGGGAAAAACTACCTCACCACCACCTCGCAAATATACCAGCAGAAATCATCCACAACCAACTAGTATAGTGAAGAAACAACAAATCTAAGGAACAACCGAAACAAAAATTGCATCCAGTTTGTAGGAAAAGATATTAAGAACACCAGCAACACCAACAACACCAACAACCTGGACACTTCCACCATCTATGGAAACAATGTAACTGAAAATCTTTGCACGATATGGTTACGACAAAGGGATTTGAATGTTCCCTTCTCCTCCGTGGAACCTCCAGACCCCATTATCACCACCAATAACCTTCTCCTCACCCCAATATCACCACCAATAACCTTCTCCTTGTGCACCTTGAAAGGAATCGTCAATCAAGAGACCTTAAAAAAACTAAGATCATATATTTCTCTATATTGCCATGTATGTATCAATGATGATAAAAATAAAGATGTATATAACATAAATAGCTAATCCCACTAATTGAATTAATTCAAATGATGATATAGAAGTCATCTCCAACAACCCACAACCCACAATGAATACACTCTATACACTCTATGGACACACTACTAGTACCTCTCCAAAATAAAAAAGACAGAAACTTTCCTCACCAAAATGGTGTAGTAAGGAAATTACTATGACATAAAACACCACAAAATAAGACCAAAACAACTGATGTCTAAAATGCCAACCTCAGGTACGACCTGAATATCCATACTTCAAGAAAAACATACTTCTCTACCAAAGCATAATAAACGAAATACCAAAAAAAAATAGCAGCGAAACAACAATCATGGTCTAATCGAAATGTTGGCATGGTTAATCTAAATAGATTTTAGTAACATTGGCAAGTCCCTCAACACTATGCTAATGTGATGCGTGCAACGCAAAGCAGGATAACAACAAAGCCAAAGAACCTCTTTGCTAAAGAAAATGTTGCTTGATTGTGCAGTATTAAAGCGAAAGTCCTAAAATTTCCGATAACTATCCTCATTTTAATAAAAAAATATTTTATTCATTTAATACCATTTAAGATTTTTTAATAATTATAATTATTTTTAGTTAAAAGTATTTTATTTAATAGATATGATTAATAATTTTTCATACTTGCCTACGAGGATTTCAAATATCCGTGGGTTAAACCAATCAAACAAATAAAATTGTCCTACATATTAACATTTTAACTAAAAGATATCAAATCTCGTAATAAAGTTGTTGAAACAGTGAAACTTGGTCTTTAATGGATGATTTTACTTTGAAATTCTAAACTAACATGCAAATTTAGTACGAGTGAAATAAAATATACCAATAAAGTATTATCTTATTGTTTCACTTTTTCAATTAGTTTATGGATGGGAAATTGCTCCTCAGGGGTCAATTTGGGGTCAATTTGTTTGTCAAATAGGGTTAGTAAATTCATATAACTTTAAAATTCTTAATAAGGTTATTGAAATCCTCAAATTTGATGGGTGATTTCATTTTGAAATTTTAATAAGAGTAGTTTTTAAATGTGATTTTTTTGGAGTTTTTTTTTTTTTTTGGATTTTTGGATGGAATTTGACTAAAAAATTTGTGGCTAAATTTATATTTGTGTTGTTTAAATTAGTTTTTTGACTGTATATATGGATTCAACATCCTAAAAAACCTTGGAGCACTTCGATTGTGAAGAGTTCACCTCTCAAATTTGTGATTTAAATGAATCTTTGCTGGATTTTAGACAAATTAAACCAGAAAATCACGGGGGTTTCACTCAATGAACCTCTAACATAGTACGTGCGTTCATGGCATACTAAACAATATCCTTAATTTGACTACATGTTGGAAAATGCCTCTAAAAATCACTTTATTTAACCCCCTACCAATACGAATCCATACACCTTCCTAATTTAAAAAACCCCTACTTTCACTAGATATTGCAGGTATCAATTTTTCATTAACATTTTTTAGACCCCTTTATATTAATATCCATTTATTTTCATTAACAATGGTAAGCATATTTTGCACTTAGAATGAATAACCTAAATACTAGGTAGCTGAAAACTTGAAAGTTTCAATAAAAAAAGGCATATATAAGTTTGTTGATTTACAAATACATATTGTAAAAAATTTGAATGGAAAATACACATATATGAACTCTCAATTGCATCTATGTTCTATTCAATACTAGAAAAGATACACTACAATAGTTCAAAACAAAACCTAGATAACCAACACAATGGCACACCTTTCAACTCACTTACAAAATAGGAAGAGGAGATCAAGTACAATGAATTTGGACACATGCAAAAGCCTATCTAGGTGGACTTTGTCAAATCAAAACCCTAACCTGATCACCTAGTGCACCATAGTTGCTTGGTAAGAGTGCCAAGTATGTCTTCATAGAAGATGAATTGGAGCATGCAAGCATGCATCCCTTCCTTGATATTTGTGTCCTCCACCTAAGATGAGAATTTCTCATGCATTAGTATTATAATTGAATAGGGATCTGCACCCTTCGAATAAAAATATATCATGCATGCTAAAAATAACAAAAGCAAAGCTCTAATAATAGAAAAACTCTATCCAAAATTGAAATTGCTAAATCTAAAACAATGTCT